>JBBPRX010000716.1:0-12186 GCA_038093195.1 Boletus fagicola | reverse complement strand
CATCAGAATCTTATGCTATTTACTAAATAGTGACTGACAATATCATGGTCAAATAAGTGTTCCAATGACATGTCATTTTAATATGGTTATATCTTAGTGCCATGGCAACCAAATCACATGACCAAGGGCTCATTGTCAAGGTGGGGGCTAGGGCTATCAATGACTCAGCAAGGGCTAGGGTTATTGACTTTTGGTTCTCTTGCAACTATCAAATTCTTCCAAAATAGCCCAACATTGGGACACTTTTTTGAGCCACTGTAGTAGCGCCCTTGCCTTTGGAGTCCTTAGACTCCTTGGTGTAAGTGGAGGGATGAGTGGAGGTAGACACGGAGGTTGATGATTTCTCGGAGGGTTTAGATCAAGAGGGTTGGGTGGAGGGAGTCTTTGTCTGACGGCTAATCTCGGACTTGCGCTCCCAGTAGCGTGCATCGATTGCCTGAGCGAGGTGATGAAGCTTGGAGAGTGTTGGGGCTTTCCCAACACGAGATATTTCGTCTTTGATGTGGTCTGGCAGACTGTTATAGAAATGGTGCTGGAGGGCACCTTCTCCGTATCTGCGGACTTGCAAAGCAACCCTGTTAAACTCAACCACATACTTACAGTATTGATGTGTTGTCCCTCTTTCATGGACAGGTGATCGAGCTGGTGCTTCGCATCTCCAACGGGGTCATGTGGACCAAAATTCGCCTGGAGTTTGAGGATGAACTCCTTGTAGTCGTCCATCCAGAACAGACGTTGGTTTGGGTCTTCCATCTGGAGGAGGTCCGGTTCAAACCATTCCAGAGCCATGCCCTTGAGGTATGACTGCACAAAGGTCACTTTGGCGCAGTCGGAGCTAAACGCTCTAGGGTGATCTTGGAAATTGAGTTTACATTGTACCAAGAAGACTCGGAGTTTGCGGGGATCTGTTCTGTCACACTCGTCCAGTTCTCCGACTTTGGTGCATGGGGTAGAGTCAGAAGGAGGACGGCAAGTGGAACGAGTGAGATCATTAATGGCATTGGTGAGCAGGGTGAGGGTGTTTCGTGGAATGTGTTTGTCATCAGTCTCTTCGTCTGGTTCGTCATTTACGTGGAAGTTGGGGTCACCACCATTGTCATCCGGATTACTATTGGGGTTGTCTCCTGGAAAGCCCAGAGCTCCTAGAGTGTCACCAGCGTTCGGAGTTTGGAAGGAGGATGCCCTTTGAGTTGATTGTCAGCTACTGTGAGAAGAGGCCTTGGCATCTTCTTCTTCGTTGAGCTCGACGATGCGGCCTCCGGGAGTAGGGGACTCTGGGGGAGGATGCCCTTGAGAGATGGATGTGGGCGTGTGTCTGGTGGAGAATCCACGAAATTGATCAACAATTTCTGGACCTCGTCGACTACTTCCAAAGAAGCTTAGTGGGTTGTATCGTGGGGATGGGGGGCGATTCATGCCTAAGGTGCAAGTGCAAGATCTGGTAGTATGCATAGCCATGGAGGGTTTAAGACTTATGACAAGTAGAGTTTGAATATACTGTTAAGACCAGGTAAACTCTGGAGGGAACTCCAAAGGAGTGGAGTTATTTGGATTGGACGGGACTTTGGCTTCACCGTATGTGGTGCGCCCTTGTCAACGTCTAGGTGTCCCGGATTTCGGAGGGGGTCAGAGTTAAAAGACTTCAAGCGTTGGGGACGCTAAGTCGAGGGAGGGATCAGAGTGGAGCCATCAAGGCTCAGACGGAGAAGGGAGTTTATCTTGATTGATATTTGAACTGAGGAAATACAGAGGAGTACCGGAGGTTTATATATGATGGAGGGTGGAGATTAGTAATGGAGGTCGTAAGGTTTGTAAGTATTTCCGGAATGCTGAGGTTGCCAGAGCTATGCTCCTAAGTGAGCACAGGATCAGAGAGGTACTGAGAGCAGAACTAAATTATAAGAAAGAGAACACTTGTATTCTTACAAGAGAAAGAGAATGGAGAGAAACTAAGGTACAAGTCCGGAGGTCAGGAGTTGCATCTCAAGTGAGAATGCACCAGAGTTTGTATGTATGTATGGGAATGGAATGAGTTCGGAGGAATGAAGTTATACTTATTGGATTATATGGGATATGACATCAACTTGGACTCCGATAACTCCGGAGAATCCACTCCTAAATGCACTTGCCTCTCTGAGCGCATCTCCACCCCTCCTGCCCTCTCCTTTGATCAGGATAAGGATGACATTGTTTCCCTTGGCACCCTGATGCCTGAGGATGCCTCCTTCTTAGGAGAGTACCTGGATGACTTCTATCTCGAAGATGACTGCTGTGCGGATGACATCTCCACGATGGATTTGAAATTTAGGCAAGTAAATCCGCCAGAGAGGATTCCGGCAATGGCGTAGTCGGAAGCATCTGTTTCCACTATCAGCGGAGCGTCAGGGACCCAGTGAGTTAGGATAGGAGCAGAGGTGAAGGCTTCCTTCAATCTCCAGAAAGCGGAGCGACAGTCGTCAGAGAAACTCCAAGGAGTACCTTTGCGAGTGAGACTAGTCAGAGGTACTACGATCTCGGAGTAGTTGTCGATAAATCGACGGTAGAAGTTCGCGAACCCGAGGAAAGACTGGATGTCCTTTACTCTCCAAGGTTCCGGCCAGTCCTGTACCATTTTGACTTTTTCGGAGGACATGATGAGATCGGAGGGCGACATAAAGTAGCCTAGGTATTCAGTAGAGTTAGTGTGGAACTCACACTTCTCGGGTTTAGCGTAAAGTCCATGTTTGCAAAGTCTCCGGAGGACCTCTCGGATGTGCTCCTTGTGGGAGGCCTTGTCCTCGGAGTAGATTAATATGTTGTCCAGGTAGACTATAACACAAACGTCGGAGATGCGGGGAAGTGGGTAGCGGTCTTTCTTCGTGATTTTGTTGAGTCCTCGAAAGTCGACGCAAAGGTGGAGGGAACCGTCCTTCTTGTGGACAAAGAGGACCGGAGCGGCGTGGGCGGAGGAAGAGGGACGGATGAACCCCATAGCAAGGTGCTCATCGAGGAACGCACAGAGGGAGCTGAGTTCGGAAGGGGAAAGGGAATAGGTAGTGCCCAGTGGAGGAGAGGCTCCATCCTCAAGGTCAATCTTTAGGTCATGCTCGCGATGTGGAGCAAGCTTTGAGGCTTTACTCTTACTGAAGACATCAGCAAAGTCATGATATTCTGGAGGAACTCCGGAGAGATTGATCTCCTTTGAAGGAGCGACCGTAGCAGAGCATAGGTCGGTATCCTGGGGGTAGAGTTGCAGGCTAAACTGAACAGAGCCTTCTAGTCGACAAGCCAGTGCGAATGCTGGAGCACTGATCATCACTATAGGCAGAGCCTTGCGATCGGAAAAACATGGTGAATCGGAGGGGGTGGGTTCAGCTGGAGGAAACAATTCCGGAGGCTTCAGAGGAGAGCTCAGAGGTGCTGGCAAGTCCTGTTGAGGTGGGCAGAACATGATACTGCTCGAAACCCAATCAATCAATGGATTGTGGTGGGTGAGCCAGTTGTGTCCCAAAACAAGGGAGCAGGTGGAGTCCAGCGGAGTGACATAAAACATCGTCAGAGTGATATCACCGGTCAGAAAATGGACGGTAAGGTTGATGGCTTGGGTAATCATGCTGTTGGATGTTCCGTCGAAGAGTCAGAGCTGGAGCGGGGGCATGGGGTAGGTGGAAAGATTATGTTTATTTATGAAGGCTGTATCGACAAAACAATCGGAGGATCCTGAGTCTACAAGTGCGGGGAAAGGAGAGATCGGATAAGATACAAGTGTGATGGAAGGCATAAGTGACTTAGGGTCAGAAAGAGCGGACGCGTTGAGACAGATCTCCTTGGGTGCATGGGCGGGTTCAACGCAACCTTCTGTCCATGCGGAGTCAGAGAGGTTGCAGACTATTTTTTTGTCTCTGAGGCGGAGACCTTCAGTTTGGTTTCCGGAGTGGTGGTTGTCGCTGCGCAACCTTTGGCTGCCTTGGAGGTAGACTTAGGGCAGTCTTTGGCCATGTGGCCGGCTAGACCACAAAACATGCACAACTTGTTGTCGAAGCGGCGCTTTCGTTCCTCCAAAGTGAGCTTGCTGTCTTTTCCTAACTTGAACAACAGGTCCAGTTTCTGAGTGGAGGGGGAGGCGCCTTTGCCTTTTGACTCTTTCGAGTCCTTGGGGTTTCCGGAGGGGCATGTGGAGAAGGACGAGGAAGTGGAGGATTTATCAGATGTCTTGGACGTCAATCCTTGGTTAGACGGTTTTGTCTGGTGACTGATTTTGGACTTGCGCTCCCAGTAGTGCGTGTCGATCGCCTGAGTGAGGTGCCGGAGTTCGGAGAGTGTCGGGGGTTTCCCAACACAGGAAATCTTGACCTTGATTCGGTCCGGCAGACCATTGTAGAAATGGTCCCAGAGGGCACCTTCTCCGTATCCGCAGACCTATGAAGCGATCCTATTGAATTTGACCACATACTTGTTGATGTGTTGTCCATCTTTCATGGACAAGTGATCGAGTTGATGCTCTGCATCTCCGACGGGATCATGTGGACCGAAGTTTGCCTGGAGTTCCAGGACAAATTCCTGGAAATTGTCCATCCAGAGGGGATGTTGGTCGGGATCTTCCATCTGGAGGAGGTCCGGTTCAAACCACTCCAGAGCCATGCCCTTCAGGTAAGATTGCGCAAAGGTAACTTTGGCATGTCCTGTCCTGAATGCCTTCGGGCGGTCTTGGAAGTTTAGTTCACATTGCACCAGGAAAACCTGGAGTTTGTGGGGATCAGTCCCATCAAACTGATCCGGTTCTCGGACTTTGGTGCGGGGGGTAGAGTCGGAGGCGGGACGACGAGTGGAGCATGCTAGGCCATTAATGGCATTGGTGAGTAGGGCGAGGGTGTCTTGCAGGATTTGCTCATAATCTGAACCATCATCTGGTTGGTCTTTATTGTCTCCAGAGAAGTCGGGGTCATCATCCAGTGGGTCATTACCGGGGAAACCCGGGTCATCACCGTCGTTTGGGGTTTGGAAGTCGTTACCTCTCTGGGTAGAGGCCTGACTGTTTGGATGGGTTGTGTTCCCATCTTCGTCTACTTCGACAATGTGCGCTCCCAGAGTAGGGGACTCAACGGGAGGTCGTGCTTGCGAAGCAGAACTGGGAGTGTGGCGAGCTGAGAAGCTTCAGAATTGGGCTACGAGTTCTGGACCTTGTCGACCGCTTCCAAAGAAGCTCAAAGGATTGTAGCATGGGGATGGGGGGTGAGTTGCACCGATGGTGCAAGTCTGGGATCTGGTGGGACGCGTAGCCATGTATAGTTAGAGACTATTGCAAGTATGACTTCGAATATACTGTTAAATCCGTGCACTCCGGTGTAACTCCGGATCCTCAGAGCTACTGAGGGGGGCAGGACTTGGCTTCACCGTGTGTGGTGCGCCCTTGCCAATAGTCTCGTGGTTCCGATTTACAAGGGAGTTCGGAGCGGTATGGACTTAAGTACTTTCGAAGTACTAAGTCGAGTGGAGATGGCAGAGGAGAGTCGTCAAGACTCAAGGTCGGAGGTCAGGAGTGAGAACTAAGTTAATATTCGAACTGAGGAGAGAGTACAGGAGTTACAGGAGTTTATATACTACAGAGAGGCATAGGTTTACTGAGTTGGATTGGTAAAGGTCCGGAGGTGATAAATAACTGGAGCTGTGCTTCTAGGTGAGCACAGGATCAGAGAGGTACTAAGGGTGGAGCTATACTAAATAGGGGTGACAGGAAGTATTTACGAAAGAGAGAGAAAACGGAAGGTAGTACAGGTAAGTGTCCGGAAGTCCGGAGTTGCATTTTTTGAGAGATTGCACCGGAGTTTGTATGTACAGAGATGGAAATGGTGCAGAGCACCGGAGATGGACTTAGCATTTGCACAGGATATGACAGTGGACATGTTCACTAAGAACTTAGGATGTGTCAAGTTTGAACAATTCCAATCTCAGCTCAGACTTGTATTCTACTCTGGTAATGAGATCCTTTAAATCCATTCCTACTCCACTTGCGTGTACCCACACACTTAGCGAGGGGGAGTGTTGAATAGATTACAATATGTATTATAGTAGTCTAGATAACCAGTCTGAACATGTCCAAGAAAGTCTGGACTCATCTGAAGTCATATTCCGGATGATATCCTTAGGACCCATACCAGACATATGTACACTGGACTTGTATCCAGCCACTCCAAAGGAGTTAGACCGGACACACTTACAATACACCAGACATAGATAGGTTTCATTCTGCTTGTCTGCTACTCCATGGGAACCAGTTAGGACCTTTCCCCATTAGATACTACTACTTGTATATATACCAGGATTCATCTCCTGACGAATACAATGACTCTTAAACCACTCTTTCTCTCTCAATACAACTCCACCCAAGGTGAGTTCTGGTGGGCTTGCCTCTAGCAATTCCCCCTATGCCTGCTCAACACCACATTCACCACTCATAAAGGACTCTTTGAACTGACTGTCATGTTCATTGGTCTCTGTTACAATTCAGTACAAACCACATCTACTCTTTTCTTTTTCACTTCAATTCCTTTACTTCATCTCCTCCTTGGAACCCCTCATCTTGACTATGCTAGGAATATCCTCCTACCACTCATCTGACTAGTCAAGTCCTTACTATGCTGTTTTACCATAACAGTTGGGTTCCTCTTTGACCCCCTTTTCATCCTTCTTCTTCACCTTGGCTTCACTGTGCCCTCTGCCCAGTATTTCCCATTTGTCTTCACCCTTTGTCCTGGCTCCACTGTACCCTCTGCCCAGTGTCCCCATTTGTCTTTGTCCTACAACCTCTGTACTATAAGTATCTGTAGCATTCTAAGATGTTTCCCATCTTAATCTACCTTTCATCCTTCAACTTCTTCCCTTGTCCTTGTCCTTTGATCACTTTCTCTCCCTTGCTCTTGTCCTGATCCTCATTGACATGTAACCCTCTCTACTTGAATACACTTGCAATTACACTCCTCTTGTGTGACCTCTCAACAACACCTTGATCCCTGAAGGAAATTTCCCCATGGGATCTTCCTCATTCCTTCATATCCTTGAATCCTCATGTCCTCACCTCCTTACCTCCCAGTATCATCATCCCCTTGTCCTTTCGTGTCCTCACCCCCTTGTCCTCCCGTGTTCTCATCTCCTCATCCTCTCATGTCCTCGTCCCCTTGTCCTCTCATGTCCTCATCCCCTTGTTCTCTCGTGTCCTTGTCCCCTTGTCCTCTCGTGTCCTTGTCCCCTTGTTCTCACATGTCCTTATCCCTTTGTCCCCTTGTCCTCTCATGTTCTTGTTCTCTCACCCCCTCATCTCCTCATCTCCTTGCACTTTTGTGTCCTTGTGTCCTTACTCTCTTATACCCTTGTCCCCTTACCCTTTCATGTCTTCATCCCCTTGCCCCTTATGTCTTTGTCCCTTTTCCTTCTCATCTGTCATTCCCTTGTTCCCTGGTATTCCCCTACATCTTTGGGACACCTACCTCACCTTCCACAAATGACAACTAACATTCCTTCATCCCTTGAAATCCTTGCACCACAAAGGTCTACAGTGGTTGACCTTACCAAGTGGCCAACTGTAACAGTCTCACCAACTTCCTATGAAAGCAACCAAAGAACCTAGCCAGAAAGTATGGCTATGACTCAGGTCATCAGTCATTATCATTGAATTCTAGACATAAGGAATGTCAGAAACAGGCCTAAGCCCTGTGGTGGAGAGGAAAGTACTCCTAAGCAGGGAAATACTACTGTCTGAGCTGTGGCTCTTTGGAGGAAATATCCAAGAGAACTAGACTGGAGGTCATCCAGTGCTAGCCTCTGGGTTTATACAGTATATCAAAGCTACTGTGTGTATATGTTTGTATTTAATCTAGATACTGGGCATAGGGCATGATGGTGATTAAATACTCATGGTGTATGCATGTAGAATAGAAGAGTGGTAATTAAATAGTTGTGTACCCTGCACTTCTTCTGAAATGGAAGAGAAGTGTGAGTGGTAATTATGTAAAGAGACAGAAATGACCATGGGAATAATATAACCATATGAGGATAGATCTCATTTGGACTAGTACCTGTAGCACTTCTGTGCTAGATCAATGTCCTAGGTCACATTGTAAGAAAGATAAAGTGTATGGGGTGTGAATGAGTGGTGGACTCATTCCCAGGGGGTTCCTAGTGGGCTGTAGAGTGAGAAGGGTTTGCTACAACTTACCACAGCACTGCTGACTAATCCAGACTGAAAGCAGACTGAGCACAAGACAAAAGACAATCAAAATAAAAGAAATCAAAAATCCAGTCAAGAATAAGGACTGGAAATGAAAGGGGTGGCCAAGGACAAGGGCCAGATACAAAGGGATGGCCCAGGACAAGGGCTAGAGACAAGATGAAAGGCAAAGGACAATGGTCAAGTGAGACAACAATGTGATCAGTCAACCCGAGTGGTGAAAGATGATTTATTCTGAGTCAGAATACAAGATTTTATAGTCCAGGGAATACCCCAGACTCTTCTAACTAAGAAAAATACTAAATAGAAGTGAATTGTAAGTGTCCAAAGTGAAAGGGAGTGTAAGTGAAGGGTTATGGCTCATTGCTAAGTGAAGGAAACCTTAATGTAACTAAAAGAAATAGTTTGGTTATGAAATGAAACAGTCTGAGTTGGAACAGAGCAGTCCAAACAAGTGGACTGGATGGGTTTGCCACAGATTGAGCAGATAGGAGTTGCTGATGAGTTGGATACAATCAGATATGAACCTAAGGACTATTAAGTCCTTACAATGTAATCAGAGAAAGAGAAATCTGACAAAGTCCATGAAATGTTAGTGTAACTTCTGTTATGACTGTAACACCCCACTACCATTCAACAATTCATGAATGACCTTCTCATCTTTTTCCCCAACAAATGCACCCATACTAAACAAACTCAAAGAGGTCCAATGAATGATGCAATTAGATCTCCATCTCAAACTTGAAAAGTGCACCTTCACTGCCTCCAAAGTAGAGTACCTTGGCATAATCATCAAACCTGGCCAATTGGCCATGGATCAAGTATAGCTCGATTGGATCACCAAATGGCCAACTCCAGCCAAAGTCAAAGATGTTTGATCCTTCCTTGGTTTTGCCAATTTCTACTGATGGTTTATTCCAAATTACTCAAATGTCACCTGCCCTCTCATTGACCTCACCAAGAAGAATCTCCCATGGAATTGGTCCCCTTCTTGTCAATCAGCCTTCAACCATCTTAAAACCCTCTTTCTGTCTAAATCAATTATCCACCTCCCAGATCTTTCTTTCCCCTTCGCTGTCACTACTGACACTTCAAAGTTCACCTCTGGTGCCATTCTCCTCCAAACTGATTCCAATGGTGATTGGCACCCTTGTTCCTATCTCTCCCAATTGTTCTCATCTGCAGAATGAAACTATGATATCTATGATTGTGAACTCCTTGCTGTCATCTAAGCTTTGAAGTCCTGGCAACACTACTGTATCTTCATGGCTCCCTCTTCCCTGTCCAAGTTTTCACCAATTACAAAAACCTCATATACTTCTGCCAACCCCAAGCTCTCAACTGTCACCAAGCCCAATAGCTTCTCAACCTCTTTGACTTTAATCTTAAAATGATCCATGTCCCTGGCAGTCAACTTGCTGGGCCTGCTGTCCTGTCTTGTCAATCTGATCTCCTTCCTGACTTCCCCTCTGATAATGAAGGTGTTAGGGGCCAATAGGTCCATATGTAGTTTGCTGTAACCACCTGTGCTGTAGTATAAGGTACTTAAACCAAGGGGCTGTCTTGATGACAGCCCCATTCTATTTTACTATATTCTACATATCATCTTGCAAATCACCATATGGTTTACTTCACTCATGTGATTTTGAGTAAGGGAGTAGACTTATCTACAACACAACCTTTACAAATTTTTGAAGTCCATAAACTTCAATTCATGATGATGAGCTGCACAATAACCCATAGTCAAGCATGGGCAATGGTGGGAAAACCACCTGGAGATGAGGGAAACCTGCCTCCAAAGGATATTGGTCAGCAGTTTCCAAAGGACCCTCCAAATGGAAAGAGGCAGATGAGAAAATTCAGGAAGGGAGCTACCACTCCAACTAATGAGACCAGAGATACAGGTCGGGGCTTGGGAGACATTCTGAACCTGTTATGATTCATCCCTATCTTTTTCCTCTTTATCTCATTCCTCATCTATGCCTTTCTCTTCGGACTATTAACCCTACTGTCTATGCTCTGTAGGGTTCTCTTTCCCCTCTACCCATGTTTCCCCTTTTAGCTTTTCATTGACATATTATCTGCCCTTAACCCTTCTCTTTCTACCCTTGACCCTTCTTTGATGCATCATCTACCCTTAACTCTTCTTTCCTTTCTAAGTCATTCTCATAGGCATATATAAATCTCTAGATACCCAGCAATGTATCCCTAAGCTTAACCTACTCAGGAATAGCCTATACTTTTGATCACTTTCCTCTCAGATCTCTATAAGTCCTTATTCTACTTTCAAGTGAATGCTTCCCTTGGAACCTCTGACTCTCTGAGTGACTTCACCAAAGTTGTTGTCTTGTCAATGCAGACAAGACCCTTCCTCATTCTAAGAAGCCCTTAGATGATCCAACTTGTGACTGACCAAGTCCAACTTGTGACTGATCAGTCCAATTTGTAACCTACCAAGCCCACTCGTGACAGGCCAAGCTGGATTTGTGACTGACTTATCCTACTTGTGACTGACTGAGTCTAGACTTGACGTTATCCAAGGCCAAGTGTAACAAAAGGTCAAGCTTTCTTCTAACAAGGCTATCATTGTTATAGTCCTCCACCATTTCTCACCAACCCTCACCTCTGAACACCCCTCACTGGTGGCACCAGGAGGAAGAACAACCCACAGACACCTCTGAACCAGCTTTCTCCAACAAAGAGAATGAGTCTTCTGACCCAGACGTTGAACTCTATACTCAACAAGAACAGGACAACAACCAGGACCTCTCCCATCAGTTCTCTGCTGGTCTAACCCTCCCAAGAGAACCAACTCCTCCATCCCCTACCCCAATTGCCACCACCCCAGTAATTTCCTTACCTCACCAACCACCCATCCCAGACCCATCCCAGACCCCAACCATGTCCAATAAACCCACAGAACCCCATATCAGTGTCCCTGAAGGACTTGATGGAGACTTCACCAATTCAAATCAATGGCTCGATGCTGTTCAAATGTACCTCTTTGTCAACAAAGCAGTCTATGATACTGATGAGAAAAGAGTTGTCTTCACCCTCTTGTATATGACCAAAGGATCTGCCCAAGCCTGGGCTCCTACCTACATATAGGAAAAGTGCTATCAACAACACAGTAATCACCTGGTTCTCCATCACCAGAATGATGTGAAAGAAAAACAACACTTTAATATCTCTCTGAATGAATATGTCTCCAACTTTGCTAACAAAGTATCCACTGCTGAAATCAAAGATCCCAATGTCCTGATCAGATACTTTGCTGCTGGAATCCCTCCTCTCCCTATGCAATGAATCTTAGAAATGGACACCATCCCAAAAACCATCAATGAATGGTGCACTAAGGCCATCCACTTCCAAATCCAATGGGAAAGAGCTGATGAAATCACAAACCAGAACAAAGGAACTCACACCTACTGTTATGAATCCGTTCATATCACATTTCTTTTCATTTTAAACACTTTACTTCTAACCCCATTTCATTCCCTTTTACGATAGAAGTCACATGACTACTCTCACGATCACGTGATACCCCTTTCCAATCTTCACCATTCCTCATCACGTGATCATTCCCACGGTCATCTGACCAGTCACCTGACGTTCCTTTCTTTAGCCCCCTTCCTATTGGCTACCACCATATCTTTCATCTCCGCTCTCGCTCACACCTTATCATCCAATAGCCGTCTTCCCTCCCACGGTATAAGCTTCTACCCGCATTCCCATGACGTATTCCCTTCCCTTTATACTCTTCTCCTCTCACAACTTACCCCTTACCTTACTAACCGTTCACACCATACGTCATACTCCACCTTCCCTATATAGTTATTGTACCTACACGTTCTTTGGTCCGTGCGCCCTTAAGGCCACTATTTAATAGATCCCTAGACGACCTTAGAACCCCAGTTCTAAGATAGTCGTCTAGGTCTTGGGTACTCACCTTCGAGAGTCAGCCAGTTAAGTATTCAAGATCT
>JBBPRX010000715.1:0-12212 GCA_038093195.1 Boletus fagicola | reverse complement strand
GATCTCATCCTATCATTGGAAGCTGAGTTGATGTCAGGACCCTCTCCCATTTCCCACCTACCAGACCTCCCTCCCCCAAACCCACTTCCCCCGTCATCCCCGCACTCCCCAGACCCTTACCTCCCTGTCACTCCATCAGACGCTGTCCCCATATGGTCCTCTTCACCACTGGACTCCCGTCCAAACCAACTTGTTGTCTGGCCACCCCATTGGACTCAGCTACAGAGCCTGTCCCCACTCCTCCCCTCGTCATTCCAGATGGACCCCTCGTCGACCAGACCCCCACTGGATCCCCTCCCTCAAACCCAACTACAGCCATGGGTAGTAGTCCCCAATCCTCTGTGGACTCCCCACTTTGCATACCTGGCTCCTTTCCTTTATCCCCCTGTATATCCAGGGTCCCCATTTGATGCTTTGAATGTCGGCAACCTGGACATATCCACACCAACTGCAGCCGCTACTGCTGCCCCTTCTGCCACCAACCTGCTCCCAGACACCCCCAATACCATTGTTCCCACCAACGTTGCAACCGTTGCAACTCCACTGAGCACACCTGGCAGCAATGCACTTTCCATGACATCGACCCCATCACCTGGGACCTGTCCAACTATGAAATTAATGAAGGAGACCGGAGTTCTTGAATCTGAGATGGTACTTCAGACGTACGCAGAGGGTAATGTTATGATTGGTGAAACCACCCCCGGTTTGTCCTCTTCTCTGACCACCCAGGAGATTACTGCCGATGACCACCCTGGTTGGACTCTCAAGGATGACATCCTCTCTGGCTTAGAAGAGTTCACCATACCAGACTCTGTCTGGAACGACCTCTTTGATGACACCCTCTTTCCTGCTGAGGCTGTTTCCACACAGCCTCATTAACCCCTGCTTATCATGTGCCTTGTGTCTCGTGTCGCGACATGTCTCTACGTGTCTACACATTCCTATTCTTTCCTCGGACACTGCCTCCTTGTCGCATTCTCTCATATGTGATCTTGTGATCCTTACCTCATATGCATTTCATGTCTCATGTCGCGATGCATCTATACACATCTATGCCTGCCCTTATCTTATTTTCCTTATTTAGCCTGGGTGGCCCTAAAGTCCTTTCCTAGTACAGTATATATATTAGGGCTCCACCTGTATTGTACCTTTAACCTGAACCTACACAATCCAGTGTACACTTCTAGCAGTTCCTTGCTATCTGCTCTAGCAAGTCTCGGTTCGCTCGCCCCTCTATCCTCCTTCTATCTAGGACAGCCTAGGCTCCTCCCCTGCTGCTACCTTCTAGCATTTAGGCTCATTGAGACACCCTTGGGCTTTGCCTATGATCCACTCATAGAGGGACTATTCTGATAGTCACAGTGACTGGACATCACTTGGTTATACTTCACTAGGAGTTACACTCTCATGTAACTTGTTAAGTTCTTTGAACTTAACACAAAAGATTAATATCAATAAACAGATGTCTCTTTCCCAGTATGGGTAGAAGAGTCAAGACAAGCGTCCTGAATCAGCTATGAAGAAGATAGATTGACAAATCTTCTTCTAGAAAAGATGATGATCTCTATTAAATGTTGTCTTGAAATGTCAAACAACAATTTCAGAAAAAATAAATCAAGGAATAAATTCCAAGATAACAACATTGATTAAAAGATCAATATCAAGTATGAAATGCACAAAATGTATTGAGAAAAGTGGAAACTCTCAATTGTTTCATTAATGACTTCCATGTCAAAGACAGTGGTTCATCAACAATTCAAAAGAGGTTGTGCAAATGCACTTTCGAAACTTGTAAGCATAACTTAAACAAGTCTCAAAGGTCTCAGGATAAAACCTGGTTAAACTCACAATGTGATAGAGTGCAAAAACTCTGATGTGCAATAATCATAACTTAAAAGAACTTAGCTTTCTTGAATCTCGACGAAAGAGTGATAAGGTATCTGCAAAACTGCAGATTAAAGGAGTGTCTTCATCAACTCCATATCTCCTATCAGATAGGTGTAAGTAAAGAATAAAAGGTGATAGAAAGATCACTGTATTCAATGAGCATATCAGATCTGGGTTAAAATTGAAGATCTGAAATAGAATCCCAGAATCTGATCTCAATCAGTATATACTTTAATCATTGCTTGTTCAAGGCAATGCTTCGAGATGTTGATGACAAAGCATCATGACAATCATTCAAATGATGTCTGACAATCTTGGTAGGTCAACAACCTATATCCACTGACCTTCAAAATCCTCTAGTGTTTTACTGAATCTCCTCATTGAGCTCTAAACAAAAGCTTATAAAAAGCTTCTTTCAACATCTCTGTCTACATCTAAAGGTTCCAGCTTTCAGGAATGCAAGAGACATGAGGAGTGGTGATAACAATAGGTGAATAGATTTCTTCAAAGTTGAATCAAGGAATAAAGCATCTTGATGATGAAGCATGCTTCAAAGCAGAGGCTAATGGCTTGATAAAAGAATTGATTCAGTTTGATCAATCAAATCTGGTCAAAATAAAAGTCTAAAACTTCCTTCATCTCCAATATAATGAATGATCTGTCCAGATCTTCATTGGATGATATGTATATCAAATGCATACAAGATGTTAAGACTTATGCTGGGGGCAGAGTCTTGACAAGTGACTCGAGTGCGTAGACTCAACCGTGGATCACAAACCAGGTGATATCCTGACTCATAAGGCTAGTCAGTATCTGTAAAGGCAAAAGGGAGATGGAATGTCCTCAGGGGTGGACAGAGGAAGGATAGGATCATCTGGGCAATAACTTGGGAAGAGTAGAATGAATGATGCTATGAGGGGACAGCACTCGGGTGAGGTCAGGATGAGGGCTATTGGAAGTAGCCATTGGGAGGGGATCCAAGGGAGGAGTCCAGAGGGCAACTATTGGAAGTAGTCATCAAGGGGAAGTCCGTGACAGGGATCAAGGGGGAGGATCCAAGGGGGGGTCAGAGGGAAGACTACTGGGAGTAGTCATCTAGGAGGGAACCACGGGAGATCAGAGGGTAGGTCTTCCAAAGTAGCGTCAAGGGTAAAGGATCTTCATTGGGGATCATGACTTGGGGTATGCAGGAAGGAAGTGAAGGGGAGCTGCTTTAGGAAAAAGTGTACCCAATCGTAACACAAGAAATGTGATAGGAAGTGACTGGAGGCTATTTGCTCCAAAAGACCAGATTGTAAAAGGTGGTGTGGAACCATAATCAATCTGAGATAAAAGTGGAGTTCACAAGACTAGCTAGATCTTTGTGAATTGTCCAAGGTCTTGCAAGTTTTGCAGGCTTGCAAAGATCTCCAAATCAAATTCTTCATCATCATCGTCTAACTTCAGTAAGGTAGGACTGTTGTTTGTTTTTCTCTGCAAAACAATTTGAACATGAAGGTTCAATCTGACTGTGGATTCAAATCCACAATGTATGATCTTCTGGATGTGGTAAGAGGGAGCCTAGAAGTTGGTATGCTTCTGAGAGCCAATATTGAAGCCAGAGGTGGTTGGTTCCTTCATAGGCAACATAAATCCCAATAACCATTGGCTTCAGCTTCTAAGGCAAGATCCACAAGCCTGTTTCCAATAAGATCTCTTCTTCCATCTGACAAAGGTTAAATCCTCAAAGAGAGGTAATCACTAAAAACTGGTGTCTTCTTCTGTAAATTAATGTGAAGTGAAATAGTATACACGTTCACTAGAATTGGAAGGGTATGAACTATTGAACATAGTGCTCTATAACAGCTGTTTAATAATAGATTAGATAACATACATACAACCTTAGGGCAAGTATATATGTACATATACATACACAAGCTAGACAAAGAGATATACATGGAACAATCAGAAGGTTTTAAACAACCAGGGCAAGAGCACAAAGTACTCTGACTATGTCATGCCCTATATGGATTAAAACAAGCAGGCTTAGCCTGGTGGAATACCCTCAACCAGTCTATGACAGAACTTGATTTTGAGCACTTGAAATCCAATGCTGGTATATTCCTCTAAAAGAAGAAAGGCTCCAATATTGTAGATCATCTATGTAGATGATGCTCTCTTCTGTGGCCCTAACAAAGTCATAGTTGATGAGATCAAATCCCTATTCATGCAAAAGTGGGAATGTAGAGATCTTGGTGAAATCAAAGAATTCCTACATACAGTATGCGCATCTGCCCAAAAGGCAGGAAAATATGCATAGATCAAACTGCTTATCTTGACAAAGTCATTGAGCGATGTGGCATGCAAAATGCCAGAGTAGCCCCTACTCCTCTTCCTACTGGGTATTATCCTTCCCCAAATGAAGGAACTGCAGATCCAGCACTGTGATCTTGATTTCAAACTGTTATTGGATCACTCCTATACCTTATGCTTGGAACTCACCCTGACATCACTTGTGCAGTCATTGCACTAGCTAGACAGTCAGCAAATCCATCCAAGGAACATCTCGATAAAGCACTTTATGTATATATGCCACTACCTTCTAAGTACTAGAGATTATTCACTTGATTTTGATGGTGATTCTGCACAAGGCATTCTTGCCTGCACAGACTCTGATTGGGGATCTGACCCTATCACTTGCCGATCACAAACCAGCTACATACTTCTTTAAACTAGCAAATGGCATCTTCTCCTGGGCTTCCCATGCTCAAAAATCTGTTGCTCTATCTAGCATAGAAGCAGAATACATGGTGCTCTCTGATTGTAGCCGCCAAGCCAGTTGGATAAAAACCCTCTTAGACAAGCTTGGATATAAACTTAAATCCATCCCTATCTGTGGCAATAATCAAGGATCCATCTTTATGGCTTCCAACCCAGTCACCAATTCCAAATCTAAACATATTGGGATCAGATATCACTTTGTTTGTGAAGCTGTTGCTAAAGGACAAGTTGATCTCTTCTTCATAGAAGGAAATGACAACCCAGCTGACATTTCACTAAGAATCTTGGACACATTAAATTTACCAAGTTTCAATCACAACTAGGCTTGATGTTCTACTGAACTTGCCATTTTACCCCCACACGTGTACTGAGCAGCTTCATGCACTTTTATATGCTTGCAACCTTACCAGGTATTTAGCAAGGGGAAGTATTGATCATAGCGCTCTATAGCAGCTGTTTAATAATACATAGATTAGATAACATACTTACAACCTTAGGGCAAGTATATAGTTATAGCTCCGCTAAAATTGTACGTATATTGACAAAATCTATGAGGAGGCAGGAATTGCCCAAGACTCAGCCACTGCCTAAGAGGGTAGAAATGACTATATTATTCACCTATGAGGAGGCAGTAATTGCCCAAGACTAAGTACATTAGCTATAAGTAAATAATAAGTGAAAAGAGACTCACCTCAGCCACTGCCTAAGAGGGCAGAAACAACTGAGGTGTGTGTCAGTGAATAGAGACTATATATATTGTGGATGAAGGTATGCTCATATTATGTTGTGTGTAAACAGGTCCGAAAGAAGTGTGTAATATGTGCTATAAGTGTCAGCTAAGAAATGTTGAAAAGTCTAAGTGCAATAAAAGCTCATTCTGGGTTCGGAATGAGTGCGGGAAATTTACGGAAATAGTTCTGGAGCAGTTTGAGATGACAGTCTTGGAACCTGCAGAAGGGTGTAGGAAAAACCTGGAAGTACCTTCAGAACCAGTGGTTCCAGGATGTGGTCTCAGGATGGCACTTCTGAGCTTGGAAGTGTTGGAGCTGGAATGGTTCAGGACTTGATTATGGGTGAATACTGTCATATATAATGAATGGCATTTCACCATGAATACATAGAGATTTTACTACTCTACCTCCATGTGAGTTAGGTGTTGCTCTCCTCTAGTGTTCCTTATTGGATGCTGCTTCTCTCAGCTCAACATGAACAAGAATGTTCAATAGATGGTCTCTACTTGTTTCAAAAAAACAAAGTAGGTATGCAACAAGTGCAACTTGATGACATCTCTTTGCCAAAACTGGTCAAATGTGTGTACAAACATACATCATCATCATGCTCCAAAAGTGTAAGAACAACAAGATTAATCTTGGTTCTACTTCGGTCAAATGATATGGTCAATTGGTGACAAGGTAATATTATCAGAATGACAGATATACCAAGTCTTAACCAATCATAATGTCCAGTAAGAGGAGAATATGGATTGAGGTATGTATTCCTGCATCAATGCAAGGAACAACCCAAGAGCTATCAAAACTATGGTATTCTTATTCTGAATTTCCATATTCCATAACCATAGTTATCTTATTATTCCACTATTCATATTCTTTGGGTTCTAGACTTACTTTACTTCATATGAGTCTAGATCATGATGTCATATCCTTGACCCTTATGGTCTAGACACTATGTCATATCCTTCATCCAGGATATAGGGTATTACTATTGTACATAGTACATTGTATGATAGTTTATCGTCCAATAGCCCTTCAGGGTACAAGGGCATTACCTAGTTAGTATTAGACACAGCTTGGTCTGTGCACCTTTCTGTATTGTATATAAAGGGTCATTCCTGCACCCTAATATGATAGGCTCTTCACCAGATCTCTCACAGTTCTATGAGTGTCTCTCTTGAGGCCACTATCCTCAGTTGTTGTTACCTTTCTCAGATCAACTAGAACACCTCACTTGCTTAGTCAAGTATCTCTTGCTCGTTCCACCACTCTTGACTATTATACGGTGTAAGCATCTCCTACATCGTTACTTCCTTGCTGTCACCTCTGCCTGGAGTACCTTCGTACTTCATCAATAAGAGCCATAAGAAAAAGGTGATGAAACATCTGTGATCATCAATGACTTGAATATATAGAGCAAACTCTATTAGCATGAAGGAACATGCTCTTGTTCATTGGTACCCTTACCAGAGTGTTACGGCTTTTTGTGCATCTCAGACAGCCTTTCGGGGTGTTATTGCTCGCCTCTCTATCCCACAACAAATACAAGCATGTTGCATCTGATCACCCTATCATTGTGCAATTGGTCAAGAATGTTTCACCATATTATCTTGCATAGAAGATACAGACACTAGACATCTTGTAGTTTCAGCACTGTCTTGGGGAGTTCATCTGTCTTTGTTTCTGGATCTCTTGTTCTTGCTATCTCGTACATGAGTCCATCAGGAAAATGTCCATTTGCTTATTCACCCTTATTCACCATTAAATACAGTATACTTATTTACCAAGGGTGGACTTGTTTTACTTTTTTCCAAATTTAAAAAATGTTACAGCATGCTTATCTCACATACCCTGACATTTTTGAAATTTAGAAAAAGGAAAAAAAAGTGAAATAAGTATATTTAAGGTGAATAAGCAAATGGACATTTTCCTGATGGTCTGACGTCACATGACCATTGCCTTTTGCATTGTTTTCTGCAATGTATGTCAACGACGAGGTTGATGAAGTTGACAACTACTTATCATGACGAACTAATTAATTTGCTCATACTCTTGATAGTCGCCTTTTGTCTTGATCAACACTTCGACGTACACATTTCTTGTTTTGACACGGACGGTGGGCGGTGGTGGTGTACGGAGTCCCCACCCGACACTTTCCATATTTAGTAAGCCGGCGGCAGAAGTTCGTGCAAAATTGAACCACAAACGTCCAGCTTTCCATACATCCTCAGTCCGTAGTGACCCGTCACCCGTGTATCATGCAGTTTTTGTTGTAACTCGGCGACTGGGCAGTACATGTCCATGATGATCGCGGGCACCTGCCAGTGAACATGCAAAATAGTTGCGGGCCGGTGACTTGGCGCTTTAGTACGATCGAGCGTGCGTCGCAATACAATGACGGATGTCGAAGAACCGCGTAGTGAGTCAGGCATAGTGTATCCGTGGACTAAACCGAGCATTGACCATGGGTTCTGTATACATACTCTTTGTCTACGACTACCCCATCGTCGTCGGGAGGCTGCGATGAACGTTTAGTTGGCGGCGGTTCTGGGGTCATCAAGCGATCTCCAGCCATTGGCCTGAAGCGACTTTTGCAAAACGAACGTCGGTAGCATAGGCATCGGGAGACACGAGCGACGCTACTAAACACGCCTAGCCATCATCCTCGAGCGTTCCAACTGTTGCGCAGCTTGTCCCCCCAACCTTGAGAGTGATTTCCTGAGTCCTCTGTCGCCGACAACCCGGAGGTCACAACCACGGGGGCAACAATAAGTGTCCATGAGTACAATTGATGATGGTCACGTCTATTAGTATCGTCTTAGAGTCTGTCTACATGATGGCGTAGAAGGGATGACGCATTTCGAGTAAGGTGTCGTACCTTGGAACTTCCACAACAATGTCTTTATGACTGACGAAAGGATCTTTGTGCCAGTGGGGCGAGGCACACTTTGTAAAGCAAAGGGCGAAGTATTTCGTTGCGCACTTTACGACAGGTACTGTGATTATTTATAAAGAAACACGAACGCAATAGGAAGCGACAAATAACCAAGTACATACTGCAGTCGCCATCCTTGAGTTGTATCGCTGTTGGGTAGCTCATTTAGTCGCTCCTTCCCAGTTCCAACAGCTTCGAGCGTGATTTTCTCCATCGACAACTCTCAGGTCACCACCGCTATAACGATGATATGGGTGGGGTGTGCATTGGGGTGAACCAAGATGGTCGTAGGTGTGTGAACTGATGTATATCGATAACAAGGCACGTGCTTGGGCCTGAATGGCACACCGCAGGTAGACGACCGCGCATCCTTCTTTCATCTCTATCATCTGGCCGAGTATGCCTTCGAGCATAAGCAGAGGGTCAAGGAATGGTGAGTAGCTGAACGAGACGCTTAAGAGTACGATGCTGACGGGGATCCAAGAGTCGAGTGAAAATAGTTCCTCCTCCGGCACCGTTCACAAAAAGGAAGCGAAATCGATCGAAATCGATGGTCGGCAAGACATATTGTCAGTCGCGTTCTTCGTTGATGGGAAGCACTTCGTGAGCAGCGGTCGGGAAGGAAAGATTCGACGTTGGCGAACGGAAGACGGCGTGGAGGTGGGGAAGCCGATGGATGCGGGGGGTACTGTTTGCAACATTGCGGTGTCACGAGATGGAAAGTGGATCGTGGGTGGGATCGAAAGTGGGGAAGTGACGGTGTGGAATGCGGAGAGCCACGAGAAAGTGACCGCGTTCAAAGGACACAGGATTGGGGTGCGCGCAGTGGACGTCTCTTCGGATGGGACAAGAATTGCGACTGGATCGGCTGACTGGACCGCCTGTGTCTGGTCGTTCTCAACTGGCGAGCGACTGCTGGGCCCCTTGGAACACGAGCACCACGTTCTCGCCGCCAAATTCTCACCCGACGGACGACTCATCGCTACTGCCACGTGGGGCAGCGAGTCCGTTCGTATCTACGACAGTCAGGACGGCCGCGTCCTCGCCGACTTCCCACTCCAAGTAAACTCTCTGTACAACCAATCTCTCGCTTGGACCAGCGATAGCAAGCAACTCTTTGTCTTGTCTCACAAGGGAAACATCCACTGTCTCGACGCGTCCACCCAGATGACGCATTCTCAATGGCCCATCCACAACAACTCCCCCACGTGCGTCGCCCTGGCAAGCAACGGCGCATTCATCGCAGTTTCCTCAACCTACTCGGTCTCGTTCTGGGACACCGCGACGCACAAGCAAATCGGGTCTGTCATCCAGCATAGAACTTGGGTCGAATCAATGACTATCTCAGCAAACAACAACCTTGCGATGGCCGGAGACCAGACAATCACCCTTCGCAGTCTCTGTGACATCCTTCCCACATCCTATTCTGACAACGTAAGTGCACTTGCGTCAAATTCTCGCTGCGTGATGCACCGTGTTGTTGACTGCCGGAAATTCTCCCCGAGCAGGAAGTCCAATGCATGAAAGTGGAAAAGGCTGGTCTCGAGGAGACAATCAAGTCTCTTCGTGCACAGCAGGAGAGCTCAAGTGCGTTTATTAGCATCTTGACTCTTGTGCCGTTGACATCCACGTTCATTAGACAGCAAGGTCGCGTCTCTCGAAGAAATCGTCCAGCAACTCCGTAACCAACTCTCCGACTCACGACATAGAGCGGATAGCCTTGTCCAGATCCTTCGTGCGCACGAGAAGAAACCTCAGTGCGAAGCCATGTATGCCGAGGGCCGCATAATCGATGCCGCCCTCTCTTTTCTCGACATCATGAACCCCGTGGGCGAGAATATCAGAATCAACAGCCCGATAATGGACTGGTTTACTAGTGAGTTTTGACGTCGCACATCGGGATAAAATATTCAATTTCTGCCATCAGAGTTCAAGAGCCAATGCATGTCAGCACTGGAAATAATTGGAGACGAGGCATCGAGCGCTAAGAAACAGGATGAAGCGGTTGCAGCTTACTCTACGGCGTTGTCACTCAGTCCCTCGACCCCGAACACCTTACTAATGAAGTGGGCGAGCACCGTGTTGATTCGTAGCTCAGCCAACGAAGCATTGAGTGCCGCTGCCAAGGTATGTTCTACATGATAGCCTGAAGCTGGATGTTGACAGTTCTTGCAAACCAGTTCAATCTTCCACGCTTTCTCATCTACCAGGCGATATGCGACGTTCTTGAACAAGAGGGTCGCGTTTCGGAGGCGATGGAGTGTTTCCACCACATGCAGAGTGAGCTAGGAGAAGGCACGGGTGACCGCCATGGGGAAGTGCAGTCGGAACTCGGTAACGGGCTCCAACAGCGATATTCTTTCAGCATGACGAACATCCCCGAGAAGGAAATGAACACTATCGATGAAGCCGAGTGGGTTGCTAGTGAGGATTCCCTACTTGGTTCATCTCCTTCGGTGCCCTCTGACATCGAACATCAGACTTCAAAGCGCGTTTTCTCAAGGCATTAGAAGAACGTGGAGACGTCGCCATGGACTCTACTTCATACAAAGATGCTGTCGTCCATTACACTACAGCATTGACCCTCGATCCTTTATCATCAGACCTTTTGACGAAGCGAAGCAGAGCACGAGCCGTGATTGGATTGTGGAAAGATTCGCTGGAGGACGCCGATGCGGTACGTGTATCCTGATTTACACCGGGCCAGAAAGTGAATGCGATCCCAGGCGATCAAACTCGACCCGTCATCCCCACGTGGCTACGAAAGGAGGCATGCAGCACTACTCGGCGCTCACCGTTACGATGAAGCAATAAATGCGTATAACGATATGCTTCTCGAGCTTGAGCAATCTCCGGATCCTGTCACTCGGGGTAAATATTTTCTGACTCACGCCGAAGCATTGTCTGAGGATTCTCTCCGTTGCAGAATCGCGTAACCACTATGTGAGCCCATCACAGACGATGACGGCAATTCACAACTCTATCAAGCGGACTCAGCGGGACGCTCCGTTGGTCCTCGTTGACACGGAGACCGGTCGTCTTTGTGACAAGCAGGAGCGTTTGGACCAATTCGAAGCCAGTCCAAAATTCAAGGAGCTCGTTGCATCCATTACGAGAAGATGCGACGAGGCTCGCATCACGCCGATCGTTCGGGAATACTTCCGATACGCCACATTCTCCCATACTTGGGAAGGAGCTGAACCGCTGTTCCACGATGTCCTCCATAAACCGGTACACAATCTGGCAGCATCATCCACAATGTCGAAGTTGGTGATGTTCTGTATGACGGTGCGGGAAGCTGGGTTGTGCTGGGCATGGTCGGACACGTGTTGTATCAACAAAACGGACGGCTCAGTGCTTCAGGAATCCTTGACGTCGATGTTCCAGTGGTACCACCAATCCGCCCTCACGATCGTTCACCTGAAGGGGGTACGATCTGACTCGGAGCTACGTGCGCTCGTAAGGTGTTTTTGGAACACCCGTGCATGGACATTGCAAGAGTTCTTTGCATCTCGGGTTATCCGTTTCTACACCGAGGATTGGGAGCCATATCATCCTGAAGAGAGCGTGTATAACCACAAGGATTCATCCACAATCATGGGGGAGATGGCGGACGCAAACGGTGTTGATGTACAAGTTCTGCTGTCTCTCCGACCTGGATCGGAGAATGTACGACAGAAACTGTGTCTTGCCGCGAAGCGGATCGCTACGAAACAGGAGGATATGGCCTACTCGCTGTTCGGTATATTCGACGTCTCTATCCAAGCCAATTATGGCGAGGGTCAGCAACGCGCCCTAGGTCGCCTCTTGCAGGAGGTCTTGACTCGGTCGGGTGATGTCACCATTCTAGCCTGGACAGGGAAGGCCTCCGACTATAATAGCTGCCTTCCTGCGGAGAT
>JBBPRX010000714.1:0-12218 GCA_038093195.1 Boletus fagicola | reverse complement strand
TTTGGTGGCTAGCCCATCGTGGTATGCGGGCAAAAGCAATATACATGAGATACGCTTTGAAGGGGATGGCAGGCCTGATGGACATCGCTGAGTACATATTACAGTGTTCAGAATCGCGACGGACACGAAATGGTGCATAACTGACGCCAGAATTCCAAACCAAGCCAGTCGGGTGGTTCTCTAGAACATATCGTTTCATTTCATCCATGATGGCGATGAAGGCGCGGACCCATTCAGAATGGCGGGCATCCCTGAATCCACGAATCAGCAGTGTCATCTGGGAGACTTGGTGCGAAATCGTACGCACTTTTCCCTGAGTTCTTTGAGAATTCTGTCCGAGTAATACGTAGTTGATTCCTTGATCTCCGCAATGGATTGTGCCGGCTTGGGTTCCTACGACGACACGTTGCGTGAGGGACCTATACAATAATGGCTGAACACTTACAACGGTGACCCAGCCGACGCACACCGCACCCTCGGCGACAACGGTAAGATGGTTGAACCATTCTCTTTCCTTTCTGTTGGCTTCCTTGGCCCGGCTGACGGCTTTAAGTGAGGCTTGCAATGGGTTCAGCAGCTCCTCGAAACCCCGTTGGTCCGGCTTCTTGCATGCCGCAGCCTTGAGCAATAGGTCACGCAACACCTGGATCGCTTGCGCAAACAAATCCACCTGTCGGAGACATCACATAAGACGTAATGAGAGATCCTTGCTGCGTGGAAAGCATACTTGATCGATCAAGGCCTGTGGGGCGAAAGCAGTTGTGAGCTCCACCAGCGGCTTCAGCCTGGCTTCGATCACGATCGCATCAAAGGCTTGGACGCTGGGAGGTATTACTGGCTGGACTATGATTGCTGGTGGTGCAGGCGGAGGGGGAGGAGCAGTCGCTGGCTGAGCATCCGCAGAGCTTGTCACAGTGCTCGTACTCTGTCTTCGGGTCTCGCGTTTCGTGTCTTCAAGGTCTTCGAACCTGGAGGCAACTGCTTCCAATCTGCAGCCAGCCGCATGAGTATGCGGTTTAAATTCGTGAGACAAGGACCGGATTGTTTACCGCTTGACTATGGTCGCAAGGGTGTATAGTGACGAATGGTTTTGTGTAGACATGGCGCTTTGCCGGTTGTGTTCCGTGGTCGATACGTTTGCGCCCCGGTGCGGAAGTGCTTGACGCGTTCACTAGTAAAGTTCCTGGCCCACCACCCTGCCGACTGCGACCGGACAACGCCGAGACATGTGGATGATCACTCGCATCGCCTCAAGCAATTCTCAACAGCACTTGTATTGCAATCGCTTCAACCGAAGCACAGTAATCGCTGACTAGTCCTCTCCCAGGTCCTCCTGTTCAGCTCTTACCTTGGCCTTCTTTCTTGCCTTCTTACGCCGCTGACGTTCTCTTTCATTTTGTTTAGCACACTGCAATTCTCTCTTTGAGAGACCAGGGTTGTACAGTTTGTCCAACTAATTGTGTGAAAAAGTAGATAGTGAGATTGGATCAGCACTTTTGTGGTACGCTTGTGTGGGGATATATTATGACACGCCTTTTCCAATAAATGTCGTCTAGCCAGCATTCGGTTGGTGGCCAGAGAACGGGTCTCCTGACACGCCACACGAAAGCCAGTGGGTTTGTGAAGAAGCTGAACATTGTTTTCCGTCTTGTTGATTGATTGTCCGCCAGGACCACTCCCTGCAGCGAATCAGCAGCGGGCTTCGGACATAGTTGACGACAGACCCACCGCGCACGAATGTTTCCACCAGATCCTCCTCATGCAGTTCCGGGATCTTTCGTTGTTTATGGGCTTTCTTGAGTGCTGAGAAGTTGCGAGGTACTGGCATGTTAGGCAGAACAGCATTTTCTGGATGTCTTGTATGAGCCTCAGAAACGGGCAATTCGATAGTTGAACAATGATTACGTTGTGCTATCCTTCTCCATCTTACGTGCTCGACGACTGGACTGGATTGGTGGAGAATTCTTGATAGTTGAATTGTCTCCAATTTCAGTCTCCTCTGTGATGCGCAATCCTGCAAACGACATCAACGAACTTGCTCGAGCGATCAATCGATGCGAAACCTACTCCAAGCTTCTTCTCCGGCGGGTGTTTCGACTCTTCTGGCCTGGACGACGTTCTTCCGCAACGTTGTTGCGAGGTCCTTGGCTAGCTGTATCTTCTCTTCTACCTGACCCGGGTCGTTTCGTGCTACGTTATCCAAAGCCAACGTATCTGTGCGCATTTGGATTCGGAAGGCTGCGAAGAGGTCAGCGTGGTACATGTTGGCCGAGCAGGTAAGTGACCTTTTCGTATCGGTGCATCACCTGGAAAGAAGTTAGACGCAACAAACATAGGAAAGTTGGGGTGATATACCTGCAAAGGTCGAAGTGGATGCCCTGAGTAGGTCGCGATAGGCTGAGCGAGCAGCGGCTCTAAGGCTAGGTGCGACTGACATGCCAGGTTCAGCGGAGACGCTGACTTGGACCGACGACCAATTACTTTTTCTTCTAGCCAATCGGGACGCGCGGTAACTCCCGACATCGATCTGAGATCGCCCAAATGCGGCCGGCGCAAGACGCGCTCCTTTTTTGGACGCGTCGCGCGTCCGTTTACTTGCCCATAACACACCGAATCTCTCCTCCTCCCAAAAAACGAGTAGCGGACAGAAAATTTCAATTTCAAAGCCTCCAAGCAAACAGAGGCAGATATGTGAGGCCCCCGACAAAGTCTCAGGATTCTTCATAGCGTTTGGCATGCGAAATGAGCGTAACTTTTGTACTGTGTTCATCTACCGTTTCTGACCGCGTTTTTCGTTCCTCGGGGGGCATAACATCCCGTTCGAGGTCCAAACTTATCGTCACACATACCAAGGATGTTCCCTGCTGTTTGTTGAACAATAAACAATCGCGTTATCCATATCTCAAATAGCGACTCACGTGACTTCCGCGAATTGAGTTTGTTGACTGCTGAACGCGCCCTCGGAGTTTCAACACATCTCTCTCTTAAACCACTACTATCTCTCGCGCGACTTTCCCGCAAGCCCCTTATCCGAGCAGACACCCAACCTCCAGCAGGAACAGCAAGAACAATCGTCAATTCCACTTCATATCTTTCAAGATGTCCGCAAGGAAATCCTCTTCAGCCGCAAAGACCTCCAAGAAGACTGCCGCCCGTCCTACCGCTACCCATCCGAGCTGGATTGAGATGATTAAAGTTAGTATATCGTCTTTCTGATACTCGACATACACCGTCTGGTTTTTCTTTGGCACGACATCGCTGTTGGTCGTCACATATAAGCTTCTGGGCACTGTACTCCCGAAAAGGCAGGGCGGAGGGGACATCCCGTCCCCCCGCCCCTTTTGATATGTGGCTGACATGGGACGATGGTTCAAGACACCGACGTGCCGCCTACTTGCTCTGAAGTTGTGTTCTGATAATGATTTTACCTCCTGACCCACTTGACCCCAAATAGGAGTGTATTGCAGCGAACCCGGAAGACTCCCGTCAAGGAGTGTCCCGCCCCCACATCAAGAGGTGCGCATTCTCAACCAAAATTTGAGTGATCTAGCTAAGTGATGCCCAGATACGTCGAGGAGCAGTACAATCTCCAGATCGGCAATGCCCAAAACACTCAGTTGGCCCGAGCCATTACCACTGGTGCCGAGAAGGGTATCTTTGTCTTACCCAAAGGTGGCACCATCCCCCTCAATGTTACGTACGTATACACTAATGCGGGTTACTGTAGGTCCCGCGGGGAAAGTCAAACTCCCTCCTAAGAATGCTAGGACGGTAGATACGTCGGCGTCGAAGGAGGTCCGTGCACCTACGTACCACGTGACTCTCTCACTGATCTCATGCCTTTAGAACAAACCCGCTAAAGTTGCACCCAAACCCGTCACGAAGGGTCGACCTGCGAAGGCTGCCTCCACGAAGGCAGCTGCTGTCAAGTCCACTTCTGCTAAGAAAGTCGTCGCGAAAACAAAGACTGCCACCGCTGCCAAGGTCTCGGCTCCTAAGAAGGTTGCCGAAAAGAAGACGGAGGCTGCTAAAGTCTCGAAGGCTGCTGCAGCTAAGCTTGCTGCCGCCAAAGCTCCAAAGAAGGTTCTTGCCGGTAAGAGGGCTGCACCCGTCAAGAAGACGGTTGTACCCTCGAAGCGAGGGACCGCCAAGAAGGTTAGTAACATTGGTTGTTTATGCCAAGCATCGATGCTCATGTTCCATAGGCTGTCACTGGCACGAGCGCCCCATCCAAGGCTAAGGCTGCCGCTGCTAAGAAGGCACCAACAAGCAAGAAAGCCCCAGCCAGTAGGAAAGTCCCATCCAAGAGGTCCTCCGCGAAAACCTCGACGTAAATGTGGGAGAGGAAGGTGAAGCTTTCACCTCACCAAGATGCTAGATAGGTGTCGCTAACGTGTGATGAAATTACTTGTCAAAGAATCCAAACAAAGACTCATCCTGTCCGTCTCCTAGTCCCACTTTCCTTAGGTCTGCATTTCAATGTTGTACGCTTGCGATCCCTCGATATGCTTGTCCTCGCCTCTCTGTCAGGTCCTCTTTATTATTCTGCGTCTTATTCGGTATCTCTCCTGTATTGTTCTCTTATTATATAAACAAGGTCCTACCACACACTTGGACTCTCTGTCACCCTGCTTGAACTAAGGGGGCCGTGAAGCAGTGTTTGCCTGGATGTTTTCCCGTTCACCAGACTCATCTCACAAGTGGAAAATATTCAGATCAAGGTTCTTGTGAGGTAATATAGCGCCATATAGGGTAACAATAGCTGACGGGGTGGAGGAGCACATCGCGGGTCATGTACATGAGAGCCTCTGGGGACACTATTCCCATTGGATATATGTGGTTTGAATGCTGCGCACACGGGGATGCACGACGTGAAGGTTGTTTGGCTGTTAGATAAGAGACTGTTGACATGTCGACCCATATCGCTAGGGGCTCGCGGGGAAGTACCGGCTAACAGCTGAGACTGAGATTGCCGATTCAGAGGACGACGATAGGAAGTTACCGGTTGGGTTGCCGATCATAGGCTCGCGTCATCTCCACAACGAACGTTGTCAACGTTGGGTGGTCCAACCAAGTCCCACCGTGCTTCACGACGCGACGGTTTCATGTCAACACAACAACCACACCACTCGCATGCTCACCGCTCCTCAAGCTCGCGTGCCACCTACCCCGTCTTTCTCCCTCTGCATGAAACGCTCTGGCTCCAGACCAAATGGATCTTCCGCGGCCTGCTCGACGCATTCAGATGGGACATCGTCATAAGGACAGCGTCAAGGTATACCGTCCCCTCTCCTTTCCTCTGTCTCGCCGTCCCACCCTCCATTCAGCGACCCTGAAATCCGGTCCAACATCCTCAAGTCTCTCCTTCTCAACATGCTCTCTTTGACCTCAATCTACATCTTTGACTTAGTACTCCAACCACTCGTCCATGACCACCCAAGTTGGCTGCACAGAAACGTGGGCTGGTTTTACAGAGTTCTGTGGCTACTCCCGGTCGTTGGAGTCTCATTCTATCTTAATGTCAGCACCGAGGTTCCCACCTTCCTCGTATGATAAGCTGATCTAACATGGCGCCATGTTCCGTCCCCGCAGAGTTCATGGTGCAACATCATCGCCAAACGCACGTTTGTTTTACAGCATGGGAATCGCGCACCGCACCAGCCACCTGTGACCTACACAGGAATGCTGACTATGCTCGCCACGTCGGCATACCGGGCAGTCATGGTTCTCACATCTGTCATCGTATCTTTCGCGCTCGGTGCAATTCCGTACGGGGGTCCGTTGATAAGCTTTGCTTTCATGTGTTGGGTAGATGCGTGAGTCCCGCGTCAATGTTTTGCCCCGCCCGGAACATGCAATGATTGATCACTCGCTCGTACAGGTATTACTGTTTCGAGTGAGCTACGATGGCGTACCATCAGATTTCGGAAAAAAGGCATCTTGATTGACCATGTTGGGGTACAGGTTCATCTGGATCGCCCGTGGTCTCTCTCTTTCGAGTAGGGTGAGATACCTCGAAGAACGTTGGCCGTACTTTTTCGCGTTCGGGTTTCCTTCCGCGGCTATCTGTACATGGGGAAGTAGCCTCGCAAATGCCGCTCTCTTTGCGCTGTTATTCCCTGCGGTGCGTGCCACGCCGTCTTGGTGTGCCGTTCATCGCGCGATACGCGGCAAAGCGCTGAGATTTTCCATTATAGTATGTCATCATGGCTATGCACGCTCGGCCCGTTCCTCAGAATCCGTTCAACCCACAACTTTCTTCCGAGAAGCACGATGCAGTGCGCTGGCCCTCACCATTCATCCCGATTCGGCTCCCCATATTTGCCGCGGTGATATGGCTTAATGACGTGATTGTTCGGGTCCTCAGCGTCGGAGGAAGCGCTGGGGAGCCCCGTCACAATAGAGTACCCAGCAACTCGTCCGAGAGGGCTGAAGAGGGTGCAGGAGCCCAACTTCATAGAGTTCCGCCTGGAGCGAGAAAGGCACAACAACAGGCGCTCAATCCGGGACGGCCAGTCGAGCGAAAAGCTGTTCGTGTTTCAGACCGGCGGAAGCGAGATTAGTGAATGATACTATCGATGGTCCTATAATCTCAAAGTAAACATCTTGGCTTAATTCTTCATGCGGATCTTAGGACTCTTGGTATACCCCCCACTATCATTTGCTCATGAGCATGGAATGTAATGCCGTTTTTTCTTCTTCCAACGACCGCTCCGTGAAGACGTACGGATCTTGTTAAGTTGACTTCATCCAAATCCCGCCCACTCGATGGAGTAATATGTTACGGCCTTCTTGTCCTCGTCCCACTCGCAGAATAGGTGAGCCTTCTTCGTGCCAGTTCCTAGCCGACCATGAGCAACGAGCTCCATTGGCCGAAGAGGGGCTGTAGGAGACTCGATAACGGATGCGACAAAGTGGGAGTGGTATCGTAACGGGTCCCCTGAATGATGAAAGGATATCGCAATAAATCAGAATATCTCAGACAAAGAAGTCCTCTCGAAAGACGAGAATAACGTAATTTCTCTTCGAGAACGACCGATATTATGCCGGGCGCGATATGGCGGACAATTCTTTTTTCTTCGGAGAAATATAAGCGGGAGAAACCTACCAGGATATACCAAGTATTCGCCACCGAATTTGATACCGCCTCCCATGAAATAGCCTTGTTCCCATAAATCTCGAAAGACACCGCAGCGAGCGCGTTGGATAGGCGTTTCTGGATAATCCCATATGCCAGCATCGCGCGCGGCAGCGAGAGTAGTGAACGAATAGGTGGGCAGGGCATACCACTCGAACGCGGATGATGTCCCAGGAACGTGTACCGTGTACGGTGTGATTGAATTCCGAGGTGCAATCACGTCAGATCCGTATAATCTCGTCGTCCGTGACGATTCGGGGTGCGAGTCGACGGGGTCAGAAACGGATTCGTTGGTGATGGGCGTGGATAGACTCTCATTGGATATATCCTGGGACGGTTCGAGAGGATTGGTTTTATCACGCGCTTTTCTCTCCTCTCGTTCCTTGCGTTTCAGGATAGCTTTCTCGGACATGGCGCGGTCTGGATTGAGCGCCTCCCTCGCTTCGTGTTCTTCTGCCAAAGCAAGTTGCTCTTTGACACCACGGAGCCGCTCGGAATCCCACCTCTCCAGCTCATCTGCACCCGGATCATGGTGAGCATTCTGGTCGTCTACTAATATCGCGAGTCCTGTGCGACGACCCAGGCGAGCCAAATCAGTCATAATTGGTCACACCGGTGGACGATCTGACCTACCCTTGTCGACGAGGAGAACGACCTCCTCGGGCATTAACAAAAGCGGGACGCCTAAGAATACATTTTGCTGTGATAGATGGGGAAGAGTGCCGGTCAAGACGCCGCAGATGTGGTGGTGTGAACGCAAGGTAGCGATGTCTGGTTGGAGGTGATCAGAGGGAAGAAGGGATTTGCGAGATGGTTGTCTCACCGTTGACGTCCCACACGTAAGCTTTCTTGTTCGACACGCGTAGTGGTATTGGGCTGCTCGAGGTCATTGATGATCCCGGATGGAATATTTGCTAGAGACAGTGAGTCGGTTCAGGGACGGCTATCCCATCCGGTTTCCGCTCCGACGGTACATAGCTCAAGCACTCGTGATTTCTGCTTGCCTCAATAGACGGACCGGTCACCAGACTGAGGATATTTCTGGGACAAGACATTTTCTTGTTGTACGATGCTGCGCTCTACCAGCACTTGGCATCAAATGAAATCACAAGAAAAAATGCATGGCGCGTGGGACTGGGATCCGTGTCGAGTTCAAACTTTAGATTATCTCTGATTATCTCCAGTCGTAGAACGTATATGTATATCAGATGAGTGCATTTTGTTAATCCATCCCCCAAGCCCCACCACGCCGTTCCAGACAGTGAGCGTGTCCACTGACGTTCGGTTCCGCTGCGGTAAGATCTGACAATCCCGACATAATAGATAAACATAGATATGGCAGCTTATGGCCAAGATGTCATCTTACTCCTGGGTGACTCCCTCACCCAGGGAGGGTGGGAGTTGTCTGGATTTGCCCAGCGGTTGGCGTGTATGTTCACTATGGTCTACACGTCGACCAGCCGCTAAAGATCGGTCCAGCTGCCTATGTTCGCAAGCTGGACGTGATCAATCGAGGTCTCGGCGGGTATCAAACTGACTGGGCCATTCCAGTCTTTGAGCAGGTAATTCGTAGACAACGCGCGTGAGGTCGGTTTCGATACGAACTTTGTATAGATCCTTGCAAAACGACACGAACAGCATCATGTACAAAAGGTGCAGTTGCTGACGATCTGGTTCGGCGCCAACGATGCTGCGCCACCCCCAAGCCCGCAACATGTCCCGCGAGACCGGTACAAGGCCAACTTGGTCCACCTCGTGAATATGGTCAAATCCCCGACGTCGGCGTACTATTCGCCCGATACCCGGATCATTTTGATAACACCACCGCCGGTGAACACTTACCAGTGGGCTGGACGGATTTTCGCGGAGGCAAAGACGTATGCGGAGGCTGTGAAGGAAGTTGGAGTGCAGGTGGGCGTGCCTGTGGCGGATGTATGGACGGAGATCTGGGAAGCTGCTGGGCGCGATGAGCGGGCTTGCGAGCAGTTCCTTCAGGACGGCCTGCACTTGAATGCTGCCGGATACAAGGTGAGGTCGAGGAACGCGCGCATCACACTGGGAGACTGAGTAGAGTTGCAGATCATCTTTGGCTCGATCATGAAGATTATCGAAGAGAAATACCCGGAGATTCATCACGAGAAATTGCAGACCGTGTTCACTCCGTATGTTATGTCGATCATCCACCGTAGTTCGCTGGCTAATGATTCGAAAGGTGGTCTGAAGTGAATGTAGAGGACCCACGTTCCTCGCTGGGCAAGCGGCCCGCGATCGTGTAAACTGTACATCGATATACGTACATGATTTGATTCGGATGCCATGACGACGGAGACAATAAGTTGTTCTCGAGCCGAATAAGCACGTGACAAAAGTCAACTTGAACCAAAGAAAAGCCAAACAACGGCCTTTGAGCACTTGCGAGCAGAGGGCAGACTTGGACGACGCAGTCCGACTTTAATCTCGGACGGTCATCTTCAGCTCAGCATTTTACTCTCTGGTGAGTCGTGCCGCGTCGGGGGTGTGCGTCACTCACTTGTTATGCCAAGGAAAGAGTCGGGACCCACAATAGTCCACATACAGACTTTGCTTATCCCTTCCGTTCCGTGTTCGAATTTCCGTGAGAGCTACAGTCCCCACTCACTTTCTTGCTGACTTCCACATATCAAGGCGCGGCCTCCTCCGCCAATTCATTCATTACGTCCAAGGTAATCTCTCCCCCTCACATATGTATCCTTTGCGTCAAAGGGGTGTTCTCCTTTCGTCATAAGCGAGCCACGAGGCTGCTGTCTGTGTTCGACCAACTCGGCGGACAATTGTCTTTCAACCTCTGTCTCACAAGTCCACACCTCACAATATTGATCACCCCTTTGATTTCTCTCCGACAGCCTGTTCTGGTCGTGATCAAAGCACTTTCGGACCATATTTCGGTTGGTATTTATTCCATGCGTGTTCAACTTCATCCCTTCCAAGTAACAGTCACTGACTGTACCACTCCTCCGGGCATTCTCTGCGTCCGACTTGACCCCATCGCTGTATCCTTGCACGAACCGCAAACTTATTCAATTCAATTATTCCAATTTGTCGTCCAACGCGTATAACCTTCTCAACGCACCCCTCGCCTTCATGACCCGTCTTACAGATCGTCCTTCCAGCAAGAGGCGCAAGAGAGACCACGAATACTCCTTGGGACCTCAAGTCATGAATTTCTTTTCTACCATCTCATCAGCTTCCTCCCAGTATCTCAGTGCGCCTCTTGCACCAATTCGCAAGCGTAGCCAAAATCTCAAACCCCGTGATGACCTCGATGAATTTCTCTCCTCGGACCTCGAACTCTCGTTCGCCTCTACCATGTCCCTCAACTCTCCTCCGCGCGACTACGTGAACCTCACGCGGGACATCGCCCAAGACGATGCAATGGATATTTCTCCTATGCCGTCTCATGTCGCACGCAAGGAGCCCGTGCAGTTTAGCAAGCCCAAGAATCGACCCCGCGCTTACACGAGCGGTGCACGCATGTTTGGCCAAGATCTGAGCAACAATACTATTTCAAACGACTCGATGTCTAATTCAAATTCCGGCACACAGTCTAGCTCGAAACGCATTCAACGTACCGCCTTGCCTGTCGAGTGGTTTTCCGCCAAACCATTGGAACGCACACAAACGTCAGACGATAATCTATTTGCCCCCGTAAGTGTTCATCCATCCCCACTCATACTACTAGTTGGCGCCTTCCTCACACATCTTACCAGCCCGCTGAAGCCGTTCCTTTTCCTTCCGAGGATGCAATGGACGTGGACCCTGCTCCAATGGCTCACAATGAACATATCTCAAGCTTGCCTCCCTTATCTGCTGCCCCAACCATCTCTGGTTTTAACATGTTTCATAACGCCATATCTCCGCCGCATTTGGAGTCACCCGGCGCTGGCGCTGGTCAGCCAAAGAAGAGACGCTCGATATCGCCCAAGGCTGTCAACCGTGTTGAACAAGATGATCCCTCCTCTCCACCTCCTTCGTCACCGTCCCAGCACAGACTTGAGCGCATGGGAAGCGGTCCATTGTTGTCTCACTTCAACAAGCCAGGATTGCAGGGTCTCGGTGTTCCGTCGAATATCAACAAGCGTCCCCGTCGCCCTGTCTTTTCCGCCATGGTACACCCTGTAGAGGGTGGTGCCCGCTCCGCGTATCCTGTAATGGACTCTGAAGAAACGCCTTCGCATGGTCTCGCTCCTCCCAAGTTAGGCCCCTCCCGCCGTGTTGTTTCTGCAATGCTTCCACCTACTGGCGTTGACATGTCGGATGAATCTTTTGATGGACCAGATATGTCTTCCCCTGCTCAGGCGTACACGAAACGCCATCAGACCAAGACCATCCGCCGTCGTGATGGGACAGAAGACTTCAGGCCTCTCACCGGTGCTAGTCCTACTGCGAACAAGGAGGTTTCTGAGAGTCCCTCTGCGAAGTTCATGCTTGCGGGGTTCGGCGATAATGAGTCCTTAGGCAAGATTCTCCCATGTCATCGCGTTCGCGAGGACGGTTTGACGAGAATTTCCCCCAAGACTGTAAGTTATTGGTTGCCATCAGGATATACAGTCTTGAACGATTTTCTCGTAGTTGGATGCCCTGCTGGACGGCGCATACAGCACTCAGATCGCCCAATTCCATGTCATTGATTGCCGCTTCGAGTATGAATATAACGGCGGTCATATCCCGGGTGCCGTCAACATCAACACCACAGCTGGAGTGGAGGAATTTCTTCTCGCTCAACGCAGACCTAAACCATGTGTCAGCGGTGATTCCTCAAGGAAGACAGTTCTGGTCTTCCACTGTGAGTTCAGTGTCAAAAGAGCTCCAACGATGTAAAGTATCTTTTTTGCTTTTGTTGTAACTTACTAAAACATGCGATAGCGCGAAGCACCTACGTTCCAAAGATCGCGCCATGAACAACCACGTATACCCGAGGATTCACTACCCGGAAGTGTACATTCTGGAAGGGGGGTACTGCGGGTATTATCAACATTCTGCAAGCCGCTGCCAGCCCCAGGGCTATGTGACAATGGACGACCCTAGTCATGCGCTCTCTCGT
>JBBPRX010000713.1:0-12220 GCA_038093195.1 Boletus fagicola | reverse complement strand
CTGTCGACGACAGACACCAATCGTTGGCCACTAATCTCGTCATCGGCGAACGTGTTCCCCCACAAATATTTCTTCGAGGGGCCGATGGACGTCCATACGAGTTGCAGGATCTTCTTCCATCCGATTGCCGCTACAAGCTCCTCGTGTTCGCCGGCGACCTCGGTGATTCTTTGCAATGGGAAAGGATCGAGTCGATGGTGAAGGCCCTGCAGCGACCGGAGAGCTTCTTGACAAGATATGGCTCGAACAACTCTTCAAATTCTAGGTTTGATATCATGACGATCAACAAAGGGAAGAAGGAAGTGTTTGACTTCCTGAAAGTCCCACCGTTGCTGAGATCACATTGGTCCAAGTAAGTAGGGGTTTGATCCGGAATTCGCTCAGATCTTGATCTACATATCTTACAGGGTCTTGATTGACGACACGGATGTTACGGGTACTGTTGGTGGACGAGGTTACTCGTACTATGGTGTGGCTGATGAAGGTGCAATTGTGGTGGTTCGGCCGGACGGATACGTTGGCGCGATCGCGCCCTTGGATGGCGTTTCTGAAATCAATGATTATTTCGCACAATTCATGAAGGTATGAGGACATGCATAAACATGTAATTATATACTATGGTCTCGCCAAATATGAAGGTATCGCCCATGTGCATGCAGTTTCAGTAGTGTATCACTTGCTCACCGCCGGGCGCCGAGTCTCGCTCGACCTGCGGAGATAATCCCGGTAATAATGCCATATCTATTGAGTTCTGTTCTCTGAAACATTCAGAAGAAAATGTTCAAACAGGTCCTTATGAACTGCTCATTTGTGACAAAAAAAAATCTTCTTGTGGCCTTGCCTATACGCTCAGAATCATTTGTCTTGCGTATATGCATGCTGACGGCGAGTAGAAGAGGTTCATGCAAAGGGGGTACATCGGGGATTGCCTGAGAATTCCGAGTCTCAGATTCGCCACGCTCTGTCACAATATCGCGCAGCGCTGTTGTGAGCCTTTTCGGCTGCGGTCGTAGTAGTGGATGGCCGAAAAATAGCGGCGTGAGCGAAGGAATACAAAAGATCCGGGCGGTCACATACGCTTGCGGTCTCGGCAAAAAGCGAGCGGAGTGCGAATATTATAGATCAGAAGGCTTAGATGAGAATGACGCCCGGATCGGCATCAGATGAGGACCACACGGACCAACCAGGCCCCCAGCAGCACTTGCTCGGTACCATACTGGAACTAGCCGGCATGGATTTCTGTCCTAGCCATCCCGCAGTTGGGATTCGATGAGCAACACTGATACCACAGTACTACCACTTGCTACGTCTCGTCGGTTAACTTCATTCGTTCGAAACCATTGAATATGCTCTGTGGCGCAGTCGTTCCGATTCGTTCCTGAATCCTCTCTGCGGCGCAGAGCGACACTTCACCTTAGAAACCATTAATTCCGTGTGTATCACTATACGTTTCTCTGAGGCGTGCAGAACGTTTCACCGCCCAAACGTTCATCATTCATCATCGCGATGTAGATATGAATTTGATTACATGTTACTGTATATCGAATTGTTCGGTAATTTACTCACCCGACAGAAAAGGCCACACCTGCCGTATAACAAGGAGCCACACGGAATATGCGCCCAAGGCCCGTTCTCCTTTACCAACACCATCCACCATGCCTCTGGAAAGTCTCGTTGATGTCTTGATCATTGGAGCTGGCCCTGCTGGAGTGATGTGTGCCAACGCACTCGCAGTAGCAGGCGCAAATGTGAGGATCGTCGATAAACGGTACGGATCATGTTCAACGTAGCCGTCGCCCCCGAGCGACTGAGTATTGATCGTCCCCAGCCCGATAAAGGTCGCAGCCGGTCAAGCGGACGGTATTCAACCAAGAACGATTGAAGTGTTGCAGGTATATACTGCCGTCGTTCCCCACGTCTTTCATCACGTTTCGAACCTTTTGCAATAGAGCTATGGACTTGCCGAGCGCTTGATCCGAGAAGGAAACCAGATGCACATGTGTGTATGTCGAGGTTTGCTTGATCATAAAGTTTGTGCGCCTCACGAGCTATGATGACTCAAGGCTTTCTACAACCCTGGCCCTAACGGAGGAATCGAGGTATGAGCCATTTTCGGCCTTGGAGTGATTTTCTCTGAGGGATGAGCCCTGAAGTGCACAGGACGTGCACCCGATGTCACCGCGCCGACTGCACGCTATCCGTTCGAGGTGCGGTCCTCATCGTCTAAATTCTCTTCCTTGTGTTAATCCATGGATGGGCCTCCAGATTACACTCCACCAGGGAGCAATAGAAGCCATTTTCCTTGACTCTATGAAGGTCCGTGGGGCAGAAGTCGAACGTCCAAGTCGGCCCTCAGCCATCCACATTTCGGAAGACGTCGATGAACTGTCCAGCCCTTCGTCATACCCAGTGAAGGTGAGCACCAACCCGTCCGCTCACCCTTTAGTTCGCAAACACGATCACTACAGGTTACTCTAGAGCATTTAGATGCGACCAACGACGAGAGCAAGACAGAAATCGTACATGCCAAATTCGTTGTTGGGGCAGATGGTGAGTCGTATTCCACTTGTATGCGGATCTGGCACCGATATTCAGTCTGTAGGAGCACATTCGTGGGTCCGAAAGACTCTAGGGATTAATATGAATGGCGAACAAACTGGTAATCTGACCGGACTTGTGCTGTACTCCCGCTGCATGCCTAATCAAACCGAGCAGAGTACATCTGGGGTGTCGTCGACTTGATACCAGAAACAGACTTTCCAGATATTCGTAATCGCACTGCTATCCATTCAACGAACGGGTCCTGTATGGTCATTCCCCGTGAGGGCGACACGGTCCGTTTGTACGTCCAGTTATCGGACGCGGATGTCGTAGATCCGTTGACCGGAAGAGCTGACAAGAGCAAGATGAATCCGGAGAAGCTCGTTTCGGTGAGGATTATTTGGGAGGTGACGAGCTTTGTCGTACGATTGATGAGTGCTGGTAGGTCTGTAGGAAGATATTACATCCATTTAAGTTGGCCGACCCGAAAACCATCCAATGGTGGACAATTTACATCAGTACGTCCTTTCCATATTTCCCACTCACGACTATTTCAATGTGCGAGCTATCTGCCAGTCGGGCAGCGTGTGGCATCTAGTTACTCTGTCAAAGACCGCGTTTTCATTGCCGGCGACGCGTGTCATACCCACTCCCCAAAAGCTGGTGAGAAGATTTCTCTGCTATCTGGAATTTTGGAATCATTTTTCCATGGTTCAGGTCAGGGTATGAATGCCAGCATGAACGATACCCACAATCTCGGTATGCATCTCCCCATGTCATTGGGCGTAGACTGAGAATTGGTTAGCGTGGAAGCTTGCCCAGGTACTCAGAGGATGGTCCAGCCTGTCACTCTTAAAGACCGTACGTTTTACAAAGATTTATCGTTTTGTACCTATTATATCCTCTCTTCTTAGTACGAACACGAACGGAGAAAATACGCCCAAGATTTGATAAATTTTGATAAGGAGTTTGCAACCCTGTTCTCCGGAAAGCCGAGGACGGCGGAGAATGAAGACGGTATATCCCACGAACAGTTCTTGCGGTCAGTGCATGCACACGGCGCCCCGGCTATCAGTGAATCTTTCTCTCATCAACTCGTTTATCAGAGCGTTCCGAACATTCGGAGGATTTACCAGCGGCATCGGAGTTCACTATTCTCCGTCTGCAATTGTGGATCTCAATCACCAGGAATGCGCGAACAACCTCGTCATTGGACAAAGAATGCTCCCACAAATCTTTGTCCGCGCCGCCGACATGCGTCCAGTTGAAATACATGACTTGCTCCCCGCAGATGTTCGCTTCAAAGTGCTGCTCTTCGTGGGGAACCTGACCGAGACGCGGGTCACCGTGTTGGATTCGCTCGCGAAGGAATTGAGCAAGCCGTCGAGCTTCCTTCGTAAATACAGTGTCGATGGAAACATTTCGACTGTATTCGACATTATCACGATCACCGCGGGCAAGAAGGATGATATAAATTACTTGCTCGTGCCTGCATTCTTCCGTGCCCACTGGTCGAAGTAAGTATTACCCGCTCATCCATATCGTTGGTGGGTTGATCCATGAACCCGACACAGAGTCCTTCTCGACGATACCGATGTGACAAGCAGCAAGGGTGGAGACGCGTATGAGAGATTCGACATTGATCCGAAGCAGATTACGTTCGTGGTCGTTCGGCCGGATGGATATGTGGGGGCAATCGCTCCTTCGACCGACGTTACAGACCTGAACAACTATTTCGGTTCATTCTTGATCCCTCGGGGTCTCGATCCCTAGTGGAACAACGAGCTCCACTCTGAAACAGTCATATCACGAGGGTATCTTGTACAATTATGTTGAGAATTGTAAGCGTAAAATACATATAGAACGTCGATCAACCTCGCCACCCGGGTAAAGGCGCCGCTTCCACACTCCCGATAGGTACTCTCCTTGCACCACCTCTTCCGACTGATAATTTTGCTGGCATCCTCGTCGTGGATTTAGCCTGTACTTCAGGTTTGCTCGTGGTGGAGGCGCCAGGTAGTTTAGCCGAGGGAACACCCAGCATGGGTGGTGAACCTCTACGAGATGGTTTGTCCCGGTTCTCCTTCTCTCCAGCACCGATTGTCTTGGATTTGCCCGTAGCGGCGGGCACAGCAGGTTCCTCCTTGACCTTATTCCTCTCTTTCGACATCCGCTTCTTCGTATCCGCTTTTTCAACCCTTTTCACCTGCACAACATTCCGTTCTGTCTTCTCTCTGAGTGGACTGTCGTCGTCTCCCTTCACTGCCGTTGTTCCCACCGCAACGGGTGCAGGGCATCCCGTCGGCGTGGTATCCTCGCCATCTGACTTGGGCAATGGTTCGGATTCCGGGCTCTCGGGGGAGTCGGCGAGCATGAGGATGCGACTGAGTGGGCTGGGTTTTACGGGTGAATAGGCGTGGGTCATATGAGACGCCAAAGGTTTTGCCATGGGAAATGGACGTCGGATGGGGGGTGGTGTTCGGGGTGCAGCTGGGGCTGGGGCTACTTTTTGCATGGGGGCGGGGGCAGGCTCGACGACCGTCGGTATGGGGTTTGGAACAGAGGGTTGTGGGGGAGAAGAGGACGATGATGAGCCCTCAGCAAGGTCTGGGTAATCCTCAGGGATGTGACTATCCAAGAGTCCGAGTAATGGCTCGGGTGGTGGCAACGATGTCCTGGGTGAGGGGGGTGGGAGAACGAAAGACGTTGGAAGGATCGATTTCGCCAAGGCGGATGATTTATTATTCGTGTGTTGTTTTGATGCAGGGACTACGATGGGGATCACCTCCGTCTCGTACGCAGGTTCAACATTGGTGGGGGGCGGAATGGAGAAGATGGAAGAACGACGGGAGACACGCATTTTACGACTGTTACCCGATTTGCCTACGACCTTCTGCTTGCGAGGGGACTTGCGGGGCGAGTTCTTTACGTCAGGAAGGTGAGCAGCCAAACCGGGGGAAGGAAGTGCGCCGGGGGGTAATGCTTCCGGAGCAGGGATGGGAGGGTGCTCGGAAAGCATTTGCTGGACCTGCCATGATCGCTTTTCTTCCAAGAACTTGATCCTTTCGCTCTGAATACGAAAATGAGAGACAAGGTTAGTGAAAGCAAGTCAACAAGCCTTACCTCAAAGGTAGATTTCTCTTTGCCGAGCTTCACGGCTGCTTGGGTGAACTTCCCGCGTTCGTCTTCAAGCTCTTTCTTGATACGATCGAGCCGGTCACGTTCAGCATCGCGTTCGGAAGCGATCATCAAGTCGTCCATAGAGGCTCTCTGCATCCCTTGGGCTGTCAGTTGATCAAGAAGTTCACGCGTTTCGGTTGCGTGTGTCTCGTGTAGTTTCTTGGCTTCATCTGAATAAGAAGGATACTATCAGCTGAAAAGATAGTAAGAGATAGCATCCGACGCACCAAGTTCGGTCTGAAGCTTCTCGATGACGGCCTGGAGTCGTTTACAATCTTTGGAATCTGCTTCCATAGGTTGTCCAGAAGTTGCAACCTGGGTGGCGTTTGGCCTGTCCGAGAGGTGTTTCGATAGTATGGAAATGGCATCGTTTGCGGATGCAAAGAGAGAAAGAATTTTATCATCCGCCGCATTAATAGGGGTAAGCGGGAACAACGCATCATGGTCAAAGGAAGCAGGCTGTTGGATATCAGTCTATCTCAGTTGAGGAACAATGAGAGAACCTTGCCTCTTCGGATTTGATGGAAGCCAGAATGCGTATTTCATGTATCATAGACTGCAGGCGATTCGCGGACACGAGTACCAGTCGCCTCAACCGTGTCGTTTCGTCAAGAAGTTCCGTTCTCGAGCTTTCAGCGTGTTCCAGAGCGACTTCTAGGTATCCTTTACCCTTTCCGAGCAGTTCCATGCCTGAGGCGACCTCGGCGTTAGCCCCTCGAATTACCATGCCAGGAGAGGCTGTGGACGATTTTGCTTGAGAGTCTACGAGTTTGGTCCATTTGTCCACCATTCGTTCGATCTCTTTCTCCCTCTTCTTGAGTTCGGCTGCGTGCGTTGCACGGAGGGCTTGGAGGGAAGTTCTCGTACGCTGGAGTTCTGCAGTGGTCTGCTTATGACTCGACTCTGATGATTGCAGAGAACGAGCAGCAGTCCTAGTACACACTGGTGAGTGGTGTCCTGTCAGTCAGTTCTGCTATCACTCACGCAAGACGCGACTTGTACATGTTCACTTCACGTTCTGCATTGAGTGCTGTCTCGGTGGAAGAGCGATGCATGCTCATGAGCCGTTCGTGGTCATACGATAGTGTTCGTAATTTCGTTGACAGTTCCTCTGCTCGCGACATGTCGCTCTACCACGTGTTCAGAGGTACGAACTCTGATCGGAACGGGTTGACATACCACTCGTTGACTGAGCATCGCGAGAAGACATTTCGTGACACAATCCATATTCTCATTAGAGATACCCTCGAATGATATACCAGGGCTTGCAGTGAATCCATGGGCGACAAGTTGTGAATTTATGTATTGGAAGCTCGAGGTCGATGTGCAAGACGAGGAGGTCGTGTCAAAGGCTGATCCAAATTCAGATACGGATACGTCAAGTGCCCAGTGAACGTTTCTTTGAGCCTCCGTCATGGGGCCTGGTGCGGTTTTTGCCGTCGTCGCTGTTGTGGTCGTGTTCGTCGTTGAGGTCAATGTTCAACGCGCCGAGTCACGTGCTCGAAATAAGTCACATGGCGGTCACGGATAGTGTGACTCATCTAGCTGGACTGCGCGTTACGTAATCATATCCTTTGGCAGGGGGATAGCGCCATCTGCTCCTCCTCGTCAGCTCGCAGTATTCCGGTCTGTCCCTTGGCGCGGATTCCGTCTTTCTTTTTCTTGCCGTGACTTTGTTCTCGTTTTCATGCCTGGAGTTGCCATTCTTCCCCCGACGTTTCCTCTACCAGGCTTCGGATCTTCGCACAGTGAGAAGAGTCACTTTCATCTTCCCGACAACTCCAGAAACGACCATAAACGACCGCCAGAGATGCACAATGGTTCCGTCGCCACCAACGACGATCTAACGGTCGCAGAGGTCAAGGAAAAGGCGAAGGAAGATGTCCGCAAAGCTGCCAAGGGAGTATCCGCCATTACGCTCATCAAGACCGCACGCACCCAGTCCCAGCAGGCTCGAATCCATGAGAACCAGGGTGACTTGAAGACGGCTCTTGGCGCTCTTTTGAGGGCCGGTAGCCTAACCCACATGTTCATGAACAGCGCAGAGTTCATGGCTGAAAACAAACCTGGACGGCATGGACTTTTGTACAAGGAGTTTATGGACTTCCAAAAGGTTGATCTCTATCTCGACAGACTCATTTACGGTTAATGTTTGCATCATCAGACCGATGGTAGTAATCTTACGCAACGTGTCCAAGCCATCGAAGCAAAGTTGACCGATCTGGAAAAACCCGTTGTAACGTGAGCATTATTAACTATATCTCCCAACTTTACTCACATAAGCCATCAGCGACGATAACACCGATGCAGGATCGAACAGGCGACTTGGTACCTCCATAGCTGATCGTGTCAAGAAGTTGAACGACGCTGGATTGGCCGTTGATACATCCAAGCCTACTTCCCGAGAATTCCCCGCTGCACCCTCTACCCCTCTTTTTATCCCACTCAGATCCCCCGAGCCCATACGCACGCCCAAACTGTCGCCAACACTTGTATCGCCGCCGCCGCTTCCACTTCCAGCCATGATCCCACCATCAAACAATAGCTCAACAACATCATCGCCCCACGCTGTTGTCCCGCCCTCCAGCCTAGGTCCTCCCTCACCGACATCCTCGGAATCATCCTCACCTCCTCTTGCTCATCACACTGTCGCTGAATTTACACAGGCTTTCCCATCCATAGACGAATTGGACGAATTCACATCCAGATTCCCGTCCGTTCCGGTTCCAGAACTCACAGGGAGCAGTAGTACCACCCATTTGTCGACTACCTCGCAATCGAACGCCGTAAACGGTGTTGACATGTCCGCCTCACCTCGTTTAAAACAATTCCCGTCATTATCTATCGACCCTGGCCCACGACCTTCGAGTACACCAATAACACCAACCGTGAACGCCTTCATCAGTCGTCCAGCTTCTCCGGCAATCACTTCAAAACCGTCAATTAACAGTCTCGCGTCCTCCCCACTCTCGTCGAAAACGTCACCCGTACCAGAAAAACCAGTGATTCAGGCATCAAATACTATCCTTCCCGAACTCCTGCGTGAATACTTGAATGCATCCTGCATTAAAATCCTTGTCGTTGACATACGGACGCGAGAAGAATTTGACAATGAACATATCAAAGCAGATGCTATAGCATGCCTCGAGCCGTCCGTCCTTGCTCGTCCAAGGTAATTAGGGATCCATACACTGACATGTTGTCTGCTAACGATGGGCGTAGCGTGACGGCTGCTAGCCTTGAAGATTCGTTAGTTGTCGCACCACGTGAAGAATGCGTGCTCTTTCAGAACCGTGACAAATTTGACCTTGTAGTTCTCTATGACGCTTCCTCAGAGTCGTATGATGTTACTGGTCCGCTCTCGGCCTTTGTCCGAGCTGTGTTCGACAGTGCATATCGGAAGTTTCTGCGCCATACGCCCGTGTTACTTGTAGGGGGTATTCGGGCATGGAAACAAAAGTTCTCTGATGAGGTCGTCCGCGGAGCTCCCGGTGGAATGCGGCCCTCAACAAGCAGCATTCTCGAGAACGGCATCAGTAGTACCTCAGGTGCGATATCATCTTCAGCGTCGATCCCTGATGCGTCGCGCAATCGGTCGTTGGCGGGTTCGTCGCATGTAAACGGCGCGTTGACGGAGAAACGACTTCCGGAGCTGTCCCCTTTGTATGTCTTCACTATTCCAATGTTTCAAATGATGTTCACAGCCTATGATGATCAAAGAATGTCCGGAAAGACTCCTGAAATTGACGCGATTTCGGATGGTTCTGCACCTCTAGTTCGTCGACAACCGGTATCCAAGCCTCCATCGACTATATCACATTCTCACAGTCAATCGGAAAGTGTAAGATGTGTTGATCTTTCTGGTGGCATCACTTTCACTGTTTAGCTACAGATATCACAATCACCCAGGCCGACAACCTACACTTTTGGCAGCGGTACAACAAGCTCAACATCTATCATATACCCTTCAATCACTTCAGCATCACCTCCTGTAACAAGCACATCCCCCTTCTCTCCAATCTCTTCATCGTTCACTCCTGTATCCCTCCCTCCTCAAGCATCCATCAACCCTTCGCCGTTGGCAAGACGGCGAAGTGAGTACATGAATGATTCTTCTACAGGTTCTGGCTTTACACATCGTCCAACATCCATCGACTACCCTGATCTACACGTCATTCGGCCACCCCCACCCGTAGCTACCCCTGTGTCTGAGCGTCAGGATTCGCGACCTCGTCTCTTGCATTCATCTTCGTACTCTGTCTCGGTCCCATATATGTCGAAAGCAGGCCCCAAACCCCCGACCATTCAGTCTGACTATCCAGTTGTCTATTGGTCCGATATGCAAATCAATACAGCCGGGTTGAAGAATATGGGCAACACGTGCTACATGAATGCGACAATTCAGTGTTTGAGCGCTACGGTACCCTTTGCAAGATTCTTCACGGGTATGGTCCACGTGTTGAACACTGAATCCAACAAGATTACTGACCGTACTTAAGATGGTCGGTGGAAGAACGCGGTGAATATGTTGAATCCATTAGGGACGAAGGGCAGCTTGGCCCGTGCATTTGCACAAATCCTCTACGATATGTCGCATTCGGAGCTTCCCCACTTAAGCCCTCTTGGGTTCCGAGTACGTCTATCCTTTCACCAATTTAATTGGGCGCTCGAATTACGTTCCTCATATAGAAATCAATATGTAATCACGCGGCACAGTTTAGTGGTTCAGACCAGCATGACTCGCAAGAGTTTTTGACGTTCCTCCTGGATGGTCTTCACGAAGACCTCAATCGTGTACTCGCGAAACCTAACAACGAACCGTCACCCGAACGCGAAGCTGAGCTCGAAAAACTGCCTCAGCAAATTGCGAGCGAGCAAGAGTGGGAAATATACAGGATGCGAAACGACAGTCTGATCGTGGATTATTTCCAAGGACAGTTTCGGAATAGAATGGAGTGTCTCACTTGCCACCACGTCAGTGCTGATGGTGCTCTCGACTTGCAGAGCCTTGTCGTGCTAACGAGTTTCGCGTTTCAGACTTCAACGACCTATAATTCATTCATGTATTTGTCCTTGCCGATACCCTCCATCAAGGGTCCGTCTAAGGTTTCTTTGTATTCATGTTTGGACGCGTTTGTCAAGGAAGAGGTACTCGAGAAGTCAGAGGCATGGTAAGTGCATCGTCTACCTATCCTACAACGATCTCACCCCTCGACGTACCTCAGGCATTGTCCAAAATGCAAAGCATTGCGTAGTGCCACAAAGAATCTCTCGCTCTCGCGTTTACCTCCCGTATTGTTGATCCACCTCAAGCGTTTCTCTGTCAAGGGTCCCTTCACAGACAAGATCGAGACGATCGTGGATTTCCCACTCAAAAGCCTCGATCTCACCAACTACATGCCGCCTCCACTCCCACTGGACATGCGCAAGAACGTGGAGAAATCGACGTTGGCGAGTGCGACCGACGACCCGCGCGTACAGGTGCCACCATACAAGTACGATCTGTATGGCGTCACGAACCACTTTGGTAGTCTGAGCAATGGTCACTGTGAGCGTCGTTTTTGTTTCGTCGCTTGATGTGTCGTTTCGGTTCGGCTCATGGATTTTTTTTTTCTGTAGATACGGCGTTCGTTGCATCCCGACCTGGATGGCTTTATTGCGATGACAGTCGGATCACATCGACAGACACCAAGGAGGTGGTGGTACGTACTCGCTTTTTTCCCAATTTCAGACACGCCTCTCATCATCATCATCTCACAGGGACGCCCCGCATACGTACTGTACTATAAGCGAATCAAGACGTAGAACTTGCCGTGTCCTCCGACTCCGGCGTGACATTCTCTCTCACTCTCTCCGTTTCAACTTGCTCACGGATATTTAAGACCTTTGCTTATTTGGATGTTTAAGTTTCCCTTTTGGTTTTTTTTTTGTTCTCACAACACAGTACTATCTTTTGCCATGTTGATGAGTCTGTATCGTGCTGCATCTCATATTCTCTCCCTCTTCCTTTTTCAATTTCTTTCCCTTTTTTCTTTCTTTCTTTCGTTCTTTCTTCAAATGAACTAGTTTACAAGCAGATGTACCCCGTGTGACCATAATGACAGTGCCAAGAAGAAGAAAAAAGCTGACTCGAAAAAAGATCGTGCGACCACGGACGCGATAAGGAACGAATCCGGGCAAACGCGACGCACAACCATCTCACTCTTGCATCGCCCTCGACGCCCGCGGCGACACGTGTGCTGACCACTCCTCGTCCATCGCCTCGGCCTGCAACGACCAATGACACTTGTGACAGTGCCATCGATCGGGGTAGTACCTGCTCCGATAAAAGCATGGTGAGTACTGTGTCGCACACACGGCGCATTGGTGGTCCGGTTCGGTGGGACCGTCAATGACGTCGAGGCGGTGTGGGTGGAGGAGGGCGTCGAGGCGGCGTGCTTTGCGGAGGAGTGCGTGGGCTTGGGAGACGGGTGCTTGTTTGTACGTTCGGCAGTATGCT
>JBBPRX010000712.1:0-12232 GCA_038093195.1 Boletus fagicola | reverse complement strand
CCAACCTTCCACCGCTTCGGACAAAACCACCGCACCTCAAACTCAGAGATCTCGTTCTGGCACTGCTGTGCCCACAGCGTCGGAGATACCCAGCCGCCCGCAATCTAGAACGTCCTCGATTAGTACATCTGGTCCACCCGCGCCTGCGGTAGTTGCTCCGACGCTACCATCACCTGTCCAAGAAGAGCAGCATGAGGATGAAGACGTCTTTGATTACGTAGCGACCGTGAACGAATTAACGATACAGTTTTTGAGTGAACACGAGCAGACCAGGGTAGCGGCGTTACAGTGGCTTATCATGCTCCACCAGAAGGCGCCCATGAAAGTACGCGGTTGCCAATGGCCTAGAAGCTACCTTGGCTCATACTATCCTAGATTTTGGCCATGGAAGACGGTACTTTTCCTGCACTGCTCAAGACGCTCTCGGATCCATCTGAAGAGGTTTGGTGATGTGCATTACTGTATTCCAGCCATCTGAATCTTTGCTTTCTAGGTGATTAAACACGACTTGCAGCTTCTTGCACAGATCTCTTCTAGTTCGGAGGAGAGCTACTTCCGGGTTTTCATGATGAATCTCCTCGAGCTATTTAGCACAGACAGGAAATTGCTAGAAGCACGGGGGAGTTTGATTATTCGGCAGCTCTGCTTGAATCTCAACACGGAACGGATATATCGTACGTTTGCAGAGATTCTAGAGAAAGAAGAGGTACCGCCTTGGTCTTTGAATCTCCGATTCGTTCTCTGATGAGCTGCAGGATCTGGAGTTTGCCAGCGATATCGTTCAGAAGCTGAATACGATCCTAGTTACGTCACCGGAACTCGCCGAGTTCAGGAAACGACTGAAAAGTTTAGAAACGCGGGTGTGTTTCCGCCTGCATGGCTAGTTGACACTAATTAGATCCGTGTTCTCCAGCAAGACGGACAAGCGCTCTTCACAACACTTTACCGGTCATGGTGTCACAATGCAGTTTCTGTATTCTCACTCTGTTTATTAGCGCAAGCGTATGAACATGCCTCTAACCTTTTATCGATATTGTACGCCAAATTTGCATTCATATTTTTCTTCAAACCAGCTCACTGATGCATAGTGCGGATCTCGAAATGACAGTGGCCATGTTGGTTCAAATTGATAAACTTGTCCAGCTAATCGAGTCTCCGGTGTTCACGTGTAACCCTTTTTCCTTTCTACAATTGGCGTTGTCTGACGTATAGCAACCGAAGATCTCCGTCTCCAACTCCTCGAGCCCGAACGATATCCTTACTTGTTCAAGTGTCTATATGGTCTCCTCATGTTGTTGCCACAAAGCAGTGCATTTGTATCTCTTCGTAATCGCCTCAACGCAGTCAATTCTGCCGGTTTCTTACACATTGCACCCAAATCGTACGTCCGCCAGACGACACGTTTCCTCATCCCTAATATAACCCTGACCTTACAGCAACGTCCCGTCGATATCCACGCGCGCCAAGATTGGACAAAGCGAAATAAAGTGGCAAGATCTGCTCAGTCATTTTCGCGCCGTCCAAGCAAAGCACGAGAAAGCTCGTCGACAAGCCCTCGGAGCAGACAGTCTCCCGTTTGCCGGGTTCGAGACCAAGACGACCGACCCTTCGTCATCGAAATCCGCTGATAGTGGGAGTGGGAGTGGGGGTGGGGGCGTACCTGGGCCTTCCATGCGACGGCGTGTGACGGGCGCTGATCTGACGTCCCCGACGGGGGCGGGGGTTGGGGCGGGAGTATCAGGACGACCTGCGCTATCGCCGTTGAATCCAAGAGCGAGACAGAATGGATTGTTGTCGACGGGAATGATGGGACAGGGTCCGACGGGTGGGTCGTCACTGGCGATGCAGCAGCAGAAGCAACGACGGGCGGGATTACCCGTGACGTTGAGTCCGCGGAAGAGTTGAGTGGGGGTGGTAGGTGTGCTTTGGTTGTGATTAAAGGACTTTTCTTTTCTCTCTTCTTCAACTGCACTTTATATCATTCACGATGGATATTGGTCGTCTAGTAATAGTACAATTTTGCACCTGCTTGCCGCGTGGGGATGCAGGTCTTCCATACAGCCTCCATAGGAAGGAGGCATGAAGCGATGATCGTCATGTCATCAGATCTACATGGATCAGCTGCACCGGGAAAGCACTGCATCATAACATCCCAGGTTGAAGATGACTGGCGACTACTAGTATCATCAACACGGAGGCTTCAGTTGACGATCATCACTACTCAGTTTTGATGGCATCCATTAGTTGCGTGCTACGACTTCCAGGGTCGGTTGAGTCACTATCACCAATACTCAGGTTAGGATTGTTATCCTGTTATTGCTCTGGTTCTGCAACATGCACGGTGGTAAAGTAATAGGCTTGTGCGACACACGAAGCACACCCTCACATCCGTGCTTTAGCAGGCACCACTAAATTCGACCGAATAATCGATATATCGTCGTCAGTAAGTCCACAGAAATTCTTCACGTAATTTTCTACGCCGCCATACTTGTCCCTGAAGAGTTCCAGTGTTGCGTACATCGTCTCGTATCTGACCCACGAACAGCAGTGAGGCCATGAACGCAAAAGAGGGTCATCGATCACGCGTACCGAGACGTGAGCATCCGGAGTGCAAGTTCAGAGTTGGCGGCAAACAGTGGTTCTTTCAAGAGCCGTCTGAGGACCTTTTCGCGATCTGGTTCGCGACCTATTCGGGTCAAAGAGTAATCTTGGCAGATGAAATGTTCCTCCACGCCTGCGAGCTGTGTAGGGGTAAGCGATGATAATATTACCTCGTTGGACCAGCGTACTTTAAATAGAATGGCAGCAACGACGCCGGTGCGATCTTTCCCCGCTAGAATGACATTCTGTCAACGAGAAGCACCACACACCATGGGATACGAAAAGAGACCTGTGCAGTGAAATAGGAATGGAGCGTTTGGTCTATCCCGAACGTGTCGAAGAATAGCGCCAAACGCGCGACCACCGTGATCTAGTATTTGAGAGTATAACTTCATAAATGCCTGCACAAGCGCTCAGCGGCGATCGATTTCAGGAACGGTATTTACCGCTGTACCTCCGTAGTACCACTTGCGTACAGCTCAAATTTTCTACCGAAGAAGGATAAGCGAAGAACATCGAGTCGTTCACCCAACGCACCTTGCCATGCTTTCTGGACTGTAGTCCTCGTTTGTAAAGACAGGCGTGCGCAATATTTGCACACCTTCGATAGTGGGTATTGGAGTGCTGTATTTCTGCATCTCCGGATCCGATCTAAGATCAAATACAGTGGTAATCCCGAGTGTCCTCATCTGTTGAATGCCTAGTATACATGACATCAGAATGTGCCACGAAGTCTGCGAGGATAGCATGGAAGCTAAAATACCTTCTTCCGTGACATTGGAGACTTCCGCGCCGCGAAAGGCATAGCCAGGCTTCGTCATGAGATTGGGTGTGGTGGTGGGGTAGGACCCTAGATCGCGGACGTTGCACACGCCGGATATTTGCACAAAGGGGGGTCTCGAGAGGATGTCGGCGACATATGCAGGGTCCAACGCTTCCAGCGAGTTGTCCGTCGCGGTCATAACGAGCAGCGGAAGGAACAAGGATAAGAAAGGTACTGGCTATAATTATGTATATGAGCTGAGTCGGGTCACGAACTTGGAAGCGTTTCGGAAGGTGTATGATTATGTAAAGGCTGTCATACACTGGCACTAGTACATGTACGTTCCACCAACGATCTAGTTTGCTGTTCACGGGTTTGCTGTGGGGGGTAAAACTGTCTCGCATTACTGTATTTCTTGTTCACCCGTTCCAACTAGCTAGTAACGATCTATTGCCCACATCCATGTTTTTTATGCTCATTCATACTCATGCATTCTGGTTGCCTTGTAGTCATCCTGCGTTGCTCACTTGGTCATGAGGAGGTATGAATTTAGTCTGGTGACATATGGATTGTCCGGTCCGAAATTGAAGCTTGAAGCCGGATAAGTAGAGCTATGGAGCATCACAGCGTCTAGAAAGCTTCGAATTGTGTGTGATGATGGACGACGACCAAAGTCGACTTTCCTCCAGTGCTCTATGAGCTATAAATTTGCTTCCCATACTAAGGGGGGGGTTCACCCCGCGCGTGTCGACGTGATTGACTTGAGCCAACTGAAGTGCTTTGGCTTCCCCACACCGAGGACTTGAAGATTCCGTAGGTTCTTGAGAGCGAGGCGTCCGCGTCAAGTAGGATCCTCTGTGACCGCTGAGTAGGTATTCGAGCACGCTCCGTCACAGACACAGGTATCAGAACTCATATTCATGCTGTGAGATGACACGAACTTTAAGAACGGCGAAATAAATGTCCAAAATTAGCATGTATAGATCACTCTTTGCGTCCTATCTTCGCTGGCCATGCTGTAACACGATATCCATCCATGTGGGTAAGCGGAATTCATTATTCACTGTATCTAGCTAGCCATTCCTGCCAATTCCTTAGTTTCTGTCACGGTAAATATCTGAAGCTCATGAATCATATATCATACCTGGTATCTACATCCCTTCCATCGAATCACCTAGATCATCCGTGTGTCCCATCTTCAGTAGCCTTGCTAAAACAACAGACCGATGCCAACAACTTGAACTTGATCAAAACAATACCATTTCTGTCAACCAAACGGAATAAGCGAAGGGAATGCACGCGCACATTTATATCCCTCACGGCTGAGGGTTGACATGCATCGTTCACTCGTTCCTAATAAAAAGTGAGCGATCATGATGGGATCTATCGTCACCACAAAAGACACACAAGGCGAGCTTCCTTTGAATCTGCGTGATCTTGTCCGCTCCCGGAGGCGTGCCCGTTCGCATGGCTCACTTCAGCAGCCTTGGGATCCGTCCTACTACGCTGTGACACAGGATATATCGATAAGCAACGGTGCAGATAAACAAAACGAAACAAACCACGAACCCATCTCAATATGGGTTTTGCGACGGTTCGCTGAGATGGTTCGTCAGACACCGCGCACATTTTACCTGCAAGGAGAGAACACTCAGCCGCACCGGGCGACGCGGAGGCATCCTCTAAGACCCCTTGTTTGCAGTATTCGCTCTCGGCTGTGACTGCAAGGTTGGAAAAATGGCAGGTCGAGTAGACTTTATGGAAAGTCGATCAGGCGCCGGCTGTGAAGAAGGCTGGTTATTGTTACATGACCTCGATCTCACCAGTATTTAAGTAAACCTACACGTTGTTTTAATGTCATCGCTTTTTTGTGCTTTTCGGTACTATTCACACAGCAAGCACAGCTAGCCCGGATCGGGTTCCTTCCCACCGTCGTTGTTCGTGTGAGGGCGACTTACTAGGGCATTATGGTAGTAGATTTTGGTAGCGTTGGATAATACCGAGTGGCTGCACGAAAATTCAAACACTATCAAAATCTACTACCATAATGCCCTAGTAAGTCGCCCTCGCATGAACAGCGATGGTGGGAAGGAGCTTGCCAGCCCATATGCGCTGGCTCGTGCTTCGATCTTTGTCTGGTGACCAGCCTCCCGAGACTCAGAATAATGTGACCGTGACGTGTGACACGTTGTGACATCTCTCACATCTTCCATTCATGTTGCAACAACTCCCGTCGCCTCAAACTTTGAGTTAATGCACGTGTTACCTCAGAAGTGGACCCAGCGGGGGACCTAAACGACGCAGGGGGATGTGGTGGTATTCCGATCGGGTGATTTTTCAATCTCCCTCCCTTCCAATCACTTTTCGTAAACAGGTACTGTGCACTTTCCATCCGTGTAGACCTACTAGCAGCTTTACCATGAAAACAACGATGCACAGCAATGATCAAGGGACGAAAAGCAAGCTACTAACTATTATCAATGGTAAGGAGATGAAGAGCCTATTTCAAACGGCTCAACTGGCGCCCTAAGTAACTCCCCAATGACTCAAACAACTCCCTCTCATCACGAAATGCCCCACCCCCGCCCGAAACGCCTCACAGGCACGCTGTCTGTCTTACCTAGCACCCACTCACCTCTACCTTTCCTCGCTCACCTCGCTCGTCCAAGCCCTCGCCAATTATAACGAATGCCGATGGATCCCAGAACACGGCAATTACTCACGGCTGAAACAACGCGCGCGACACAAGGCGACGCTGGCAAGCGTCACTAAGGTGTTGCTCATCAAGGAGAACGTGTTGTTGGTCGATTTGACAGACGAGGCGTGCAATGTTGGATGGGATCCGGTCTGTCATGGCGGTTTTTTGGGCGTGTGGAAGGGGATTTGGATGAACACGATGGGGCAACCTAGAACGGTGCGTTGTTTTGCGTTTTTGGATGGTTCCTTTTGGTGATTTGGGGGGACGTGCGCTGAACGGGTATGTGTTTGTGGGCAGGTTGCGCTCAGGTTTCTTCGTCAGTATCAGAGCATGGCAGATGACGTGCACGAGAAGCTCTTGAAGGTGGGCGTCGTTTGATCGTTTGTCGTTTGTGTTCCTGATGGATGGCCCTAGCGTCTGGAAGCAGACATCGCTCATCGCCTACAGCATGCCAGCATTGGCTCTCTGTGTGCGCCGCTCCCGCTCCCGTTCTTGTTCTTGTTCTTCTTTCTTCGTCTTTTTTCCCTATTTCTGTACGACTACGACTACTGGTCGGTTAGGCAGCGCCTTCGCCCGTTCATGGTTAGCTGTATCTTCAACGATAGTATACCCCAAGGATCCGCAGACGCTCTAACCTTTTTTTTTGTTTATGCCCCGACATTCAAACAACCATACGCTCGTTTTTTTCGCTTACCTTGCTCGTTCGTTCGTCGTTCGTTCGATACTACTGAGCCCCCGGCTTGTGTATATCCGATACCATAAATGTGTGTGTGTGTGATAGCAGGATACTCCACACAAGGAGGGACGTGTTCGGTGATAAATTTCCGGGCTTCTTGATCGAAACCTAATTGAGGGGAACTTGAAAACGCCCCTCCAATGGTCAGAGTCTCGAACACATCGATGGCGTCGTGACGGTCAAAAAGACGGAAATTACATAACTTGGACTCAACTTCTCTGAGATCACGATTGCCAAACTTGTTTGGAATTTACCAAACAGAAATCACGTCCACAACGATATCCCACGTTTTCGAGATGACACGTCTCAAAATAACTTGAAGAGGTATTTATCATACGAGTACCTCAGATCTATCAAAGACCTGATTCTTCGTGCGAAGCGGGTATGTAAACGACAGAAAACAAACGAATGTGTGGGTTGTAGGCGAAGAAATCCGTTCGTAAATGTCCTTAGCACCGACGATCCCCAAGGTATTTCTCTACATCAAGCATGCAGGCTTAGTCGCAAGGGCATCCCTGGAAAGTTCCAGCAGTGCATGTCCCCTGGACGCCATCACAGCCATTCGCAGCGCAACTGCCAACGTAGCCATCCCCGCTTCCACACTTCTCGCAAGGGCAACCACTAAACTTGCCCGCAGAGCATATGCCGATCGTGTCGTATGGGCTGGCAAACAACCCCACGCAATCTGTGGGTCCAAGTGTGCGGATGAGTGGAACGCTTCAAGACGAGGTAGGTTTATTTTTTTTTACCGTTGAAGAAGCAGTTTCCGATGTAGTCTTGGCAGTCGTTTCCGTTTTGGCGTTGGAGAAGACCACCCTCCTGTGGAGAACGCTATAGTCAGTGATCGTTCTTCCACTCGTCGAGGAAATGAGGCAACGTACAACACGTCTGTCCACACCGGGCGTCGCAGACGCCAGGGTAGCAGCAGCAGCGAGGACGACGAAGCTCTTGATGAAGTACATGATGAAATGGGTAGGAGAATACGTGAGAGGAGCTAAAGTTTGAAAGGTAAGATAGGTGTTGAAGTTGATGAGCAATTCGAGCTTTGCCGGCGAGGTTTATATACCTCTCCTTGATCCCCATTTTTGGTCATCTAGAACGTTACAGCACGCTGGAAAAACATAGTTACGATTGCAATGCCGTCTCGAAGCACGTTAATTTCAGACCTGTGCTGGTACCGATCAATGGCATTACTTCAAAGGTAGTAAATTTGACTCGCCTAACTACGGTCAATCGGACTCATCGTTGCGTGTCAAACCGTGGGACAACAAAAGAGCCCGCGGTTCAGGGGGCCGTTGTGTGAACTACATGGTAGCTGTTGAGATTTCGTCCCGAGCCACCATCAATGCAGACCTGTACTGATCCAATCAGCGACATTCCCTCAAAGATGGCTGGTTAGCTTGACTCGCCTAACTTTGTACATTCACTCGGATTCGTTTCCACCACCGTTCCAAAACCGTGGGTCAGCAAACGCTTACTTGTGATACCCTTTTCGGACATATGGACCTGACAGCACAGTGGGAATATACGGTAGTCTTTGCGATTCCGTTCCCGACTATCATTAGTGCAAACCTGTACTGATTTCAATCGATGATGTTACTTGAATGGTATTTGGTTCGACTTACCCGGCTGCCTTTGGATTTGGATTTACCGCTACTCGCGATATTCAGGGCTGTATAATATGCCATTTTCATCTTGAAGATCAACGATGGACCAAAAATCACCACTCTGGTTCTGTGCTATCCAAAATTGTGGGTCAGAAAATGATTCTACAATTCCCATCGTTTGTCGGGTCGTCGACTCGGATTGTGATGATTGATGCTATAGCATAGCCATCACTGCACTCCTCTCGGCGGCCTAGACTTGCTCTGAATCCATTCTCTGGCACGGCGGTCAAGGCCGAAGTTCTGAAAAATATATGGATATGTGATCGGAAAAACACTGCTCTTTGTGAAGAGTAAATCATCACGTTGATGCTGAGAATGATTACAGTCGTAGCGACCAACTTGTGGTCCGAAGGATGCAACCAGGGAAAGCACTGCCATTGATGGTGGCGGTGATTATAGCTGCACCGATCATAGAACGGGTTCATTTCGTGCGTGCGACCACTTGAGCCGATCCAGACTCATAGTGTGAGGTGTACACAGTACGACTGACCCACATGGATGGCGTCTGATCAGAATCCTTGGCCGAACACTGGTATACGCGGGAAGGACACGGAAGGTGAAACTGTTCGATCACCTTGACAACAGGTTCGACGATATGATACCACAGGTCGCGAAGAAATGGGATCCATTGAGCGCGTTGTACGTGTCTTCCTTGTAGTCACGACCGTATGGTGTTTCCTCGTGGTTTCTCGCACGAACTCCTCCCCACTTCGCAGGAGCATGGTTGGATTGGAAGCAACTCATCCGCCTGCGGTTATTCGAACGAGTATAGACATGGGGGGAGAATGGAGTAGTTTTAGTGGTGAACCTATGAATGACGAGGAAGAGCATGAGCGTCATATTTGCTTTAGTTTGTTTCCAAGGCTTTTGCCAAATCTAGATGCGTCGTCTCATGGAATGCGTTTACCATGAGGCATCTTAGTACCAGATCACAATGAATGAATTTATACTAATGGCACCGGGCGCAAGCCTTTTACTCTTCACCGGGTCATGCCCAGGTGGTCGCACCTGGCGTCTTGCTTGCTACTACTCATAACTCATACCCTCAGCCTCCGTATCCGGTCATGAGTAGTACTGTCCGTTCGACATACCCGAACCAAGCAGTTCAATTCGGACGTCCAGTTGGTCAACCTTCCTCACCTCCTTGACATAACACTCACTTTCCCCCAAGTCCATTTGTAAACCATATGTCGTCGTAATCTTTGGTCGTACCGGAGTCGGTGTCAGTTCCCTCGTAAACCTCATCACTGGACACCCCGTCAGCAAAGTCCACCCAAACGCCAAGACGTCCACCCAAAAACTCAGACCCTATCCTCCCGTGACACTTCCAGGATCCGACAAACAATTCTGCTTGTACGAAGTACCTGGATTTTATGGTCAATTTTCGGAAGCGACGGTCCTAGAGGCGATACGTCAGATAGACCGGAAGGAAGGGATCGACCTGTTCATATATTGCCTTCGGAAACAAAAGACGACGATCATGCCAAAGATCGTGCGTCGCATCCGGGAGAATGTTGCGGGACTGAATGTCCCTATGATCGCCGTCGTCACTGAGCTGGAACGGTTTGAGGCAGAGGGTGGGATGGAAGACTGGTGGGATGCACCGCTCGAAGATGGTGGTACGAATGGTACGTTTATTGAACGAATGTGCTTCAGGGAGGATGATTCGTTCGATGGGCATGCGTGTGTCACAACGTTGCCTCGGAAAGAGGTAGATCTCGTACAGACGCTGCGGAAAAGAAGAGAGAGATCGGAAGAACGAATTCGGCAATTAATTCTGGAGCAGTGCGCGGGACACAAGAGAAGAGGTGAGTGATGATACAAAGAGGCCCGGCATTGGCATATTGAGAGATTCATCTGCAGCGGCGGATTCACTTGATTCACATTCGTCTTGCCGCTGTCTACCCGTTTTGCCTACTGTCTTGACTTTTGGGCTTTAACGTGGGTCTGGAGTGTGTGGGCGCGGTGTATGCCTTTTGCAATGAGACATTTGTATCTTTGATCTAGGCGTTCAGGGTTACCCAGGACTCTACTAGTCGTTTTATGCACGATACAGCCCATAATACACGCAACTTTAAGGGGAAAGGAATAAGGGAGTTGTTCTGGTGATACAAATATGTCAGAATCCAGGGTTGAAACGCCAAAAGGGCTAAAAGTCAGACTATATGGATTCGAGTCAAACTAATCAAGTGACAGCAGCGTGAGCATAGTAAGACTGCATGTGACTAGCCAGAGGGACGAAAGATAAGCTTGAATGCAGAATGAGATGCAGAAAAAATCTATTTAGAAATCATCAGGGGGCCTGTGCTCTGCTGTAAACCTTGTGAGCAGACAAGTGCTGGATAATAAGGGACTGCAGTTGTTTGGTTGATTCCTCCTTCTTCCGCCTTGTCAAGCAGACGTGGTCTGTTACAACAGTAAGGCTGGGGAAATGTTTTTTATTTTCTTCCCACCAGCCAGCGTCCGGCTTTGGTGCGATATGATTGATGACGACAAGGACTGGAATATTGCCGTTGCCATGCTTCCTCCACTTTTTCTGCAAGTACTCCGCAGTCGCCTTTACTTGTGCCGGAAAGTCCTCCATGCAGATGATAGCGAGGCTGATAGGGACACGCGGGAACTCCAGAGAGGATTTAGCGTTGTAGTTGAAGCCTGGGATATCATAGAGTGTGATTGGGACGGTCTTTCCCGCATCTTTGAGTTCGATGTGATAGGAACCCATCTTCCTCGTGCACCGTGATGTGTCGTTTGAGACTTGGGCAACGTCCTTGCCTGCAATCAAGTTGACGACGGAGCTGACACCACCGCCTATTGGGCCCAGTACCATAACGTTTGGCAGACTGGGGTCATTGGGCACATTGGGCGGGCTGGTTGTGGCGCCGTCGTCCATCACCACCGACTGCATGGATTTAAGCAAAGGGAGGCGGTTCTCCTATGCGTACGGACCTGTTTATGAAGGCACATCCTTTCCTAGAACTTGGTGATTTACGAGCGAGATGCCTGTTGAAAAATAAGGATAACTTGAGGGTGGTGAGGAACGACTTGGTTTCTGCGGCATGCTGGTTGCAATGCTTTGGATATAGCGTCACTCACCATGTGCACACCACGAAGCTCGTGGCTTTCATAAAGAACGGAAAAGGCTATCAGTCTAGACGCTGTTTTAGTCCATAACCCACAGCTAAAAATCCAAATCAGCCATATCAACGGTGCGGTACGATGTAAATATTGCTTGGCTGTTTTATGTAATCTGTCGGCTGCTTTCTGATACGCCCTGCAGTTTCACTCAGATCTGTCAGGTGGTCTCAATTGGTCATTTTTGATCCGCGAGTGCTTACTGGAAATGACTTGGGGTGTTGTCAAGTCAGCCCATACGGACGTCCTCCGAGCTCAAGCCGCCACTAGGGACTCAGAATTGCTTGTCAGTAGCCTTATCGTGGGCCCAGTTCATATCGCGGGTTCGAAAAAAATGGAGTAAGTAAATGATTCAGGGGCGTGACATATTTAGCTCGCAATGAGACAAGTTCCATCCGACGCGGGCTAGGTTCCGCAACCTTGTCTCGTTCCAACATCCACCACGACGAGACACAACGGGCAAACATTTTCGACTAATCTGCATCATGTATACTCCCATTCGGGCACGCGACGCGGCCATAAGACGGCTTCTCGGGCGACTAGGTCAAGTGAACCCCGGCACGGTGGAGGGCAGGGTCGTCGTGCTCAGACGACGTTATCATGACGAGTCGTATGGCTTTCGGAGGGTACGCGAG
>JBBPRX010000711.1:0-12241 GCA_038093195.1 Boletus fagicola | reverse complement strand
CCTGTTGTCGTTGCTCCCAACGTCGTCAAGGCCATTCTGCATGCTAAACATGCCCAAGCCTGCTCATAATGCCCCCACCGCCTCACTCCCATCGTCCCCACTGTCATGGATGTTAAACCCACCCAAGCCTGCTCACAATGCCCCCACCACTTTGCCCCCATCGTCCCTGCTGTTGTGGACATTGGCAATGCCATTCTTTTTCTCACATCCACCTGTTTCAGACCCAGCTACTATGCTCTTTGTCCTCTCTGCTCCTGTGACATCATCTTGGCATCATGCATTGTCACTCCACTACTCGAGTAAAGGGCTTGTCAAAGTCCATATCCGAGCATAGTTTCAAACAACATATTCATCATATGAAAACTTTACATGCGAGAGATCAAGCATGACATTTCAAGGAAATGGATGAGCAGCATGCCACTGTAAAGTAAATAGTTAGTGTAGGGGGGTGCGAGGGGAGAGTTGTCCCAAGGGGTTCTATAGTTGGGTTGTTAGTAGGAAGGGTTGCTGGTGACTTACCACAGCACTGATGACTAATCCAACTGAAAGCAGACTGAGCATGAGACAAAAGATAATGAAAATGAAAGAAATATGAGAATCCGGTCAAGGACGAGGGCTGGACACTGAGGGAATAGGCCAAGGACGAGGGCTGAATGTGAGAAAGGTGGCCTAGGACAAGGGCCAGAGATGTGATTGATGGCCTAGGATGAGGGCCAGAAACAAGATTTGATGTCCTAGGATGAGGGCCGGAATGAGTATGAATGGCCTAGGACAAGGGTCAGATACGATATGAGCGAGAGACGATGGTGACCTTTGCACGAGAGGTGGAAAGATGTTATTCCAAGTCAGAATACATGGGTTTTATAGTCCATGGAATACCCCAGACTCATTGTAACTAAGGGGATAAGTATGAGAGGTTGGAAAAGTATTGCTTCAAACATAAAAAAAAGTTAATTAAACTGAAAGAAAGGGTCTGACTATGAAAAGCTAAAACTAAGGCAGTCCGAATTAGGAATGCGTGCAGACAAATAAAAAGATGGGTGGATTAGGACAGATAGGGGGAATGTGACCCTAAAAAATATGTACACCTTACATCTGAGGAGGACTTTGAAATCTGACTGTCCCCAGTCAGTCCGACAACCATAAGGAATGGAGTGCTGACAATGACAATGATGACAATGAAGTGGGAGGTGACAACCCTGACAATGATCATGAAGTGCTGATGATGGCAAGATCCAGAAGTGGGAGGCTATGACTGTGGGTGATGACAGGAGTGATGTGCAAGATGACGATGATGATGATCACAAAGCTGGAGATGATGGTATGATGACAGCAGTGATGATGATGATGATGTGAGCATTTACAATGATGACAACGATCCTCTGGTGTCTAATAATGGTATCCGGTTGTGTGTGTGAAGGGGCAACAGCTGAGGAAAATAATGATCAGCAAGAGGATAGAAGGGGTGGTGCGTTGTTTCATCAGAGAGAAAGCATCTGCGACTCATCAAAAGTCCTGCATCAATCTCCTGTATCTTCATGCGTGCCTTGGTAGTTCGATCGAACCCAATGTCTTGTGCCCAATATCCAATGCTTGATGTCCACAATGCAAACCTAAACTTGAAAGAAAATGAATGCAAGATAGATGAAAATGCAAGTATGAAATGATAAAATGAAATGAAATAAAACCAGATTGTGAGCATCTGACTTGACTTCTGGTGTAGTCCGACTGCTCGATATCTGCAATGGAAGCCTAAACATGAAAAATGATATGATATGAAAGAAAGACGTAAGTATGAAGTGATAAGATTGAGCAAAATGAAACCAATTGTGAGCGTCCGACTCAACTTGTCTTTGTTGTGCTTCTTTCACATCTATTCCTGCAACAGATCCAAATGAGGTGGTAGAGGAACAACTGGATTGAAAAAGAGGATGAAGTGATAATGAGCACTGTGTTCTTGTGCGTGTTTGAAGAGCAGAATAGTACATAGATGGGTTTCAAGGACACAAATCTGGTGGTAATGAAGGAGAGAAGAGAGAGAAAAAGGCACAACAGATTAGATTTATGAATGAAGAGGCGGATTGATTATATGAAATATGGATTCTTCTGTTTTTCTTTTGTGATGGTGTTGTTTGATAGATATAGTAAATAATGAGCACTGGACTAAACCTGGGATGGAACAAAGGTCGCTGGATGAAACAAAAGCACTGGATGAAAACTGGGGTGAGACAAACATGTATCATGGTGTTTTTTGGATGAGGTGAAATGAGCGTCCGAGAGAAATGGCTGAAAAGCTTAAATAGATGGGGATTAAGGCCAAAAAGGGTGAAGAAGGTCAAATGCATGGATAAAAATTGAAGTGAAAAATGCAAAGATTTGATGTGAAAGTTTTATGAATGAAAACAGAGAGCATCTATGCATCTAGGACCTCTCTCCTCCGAGGGGGACTTTTCCTGATGGCCTCCTGGTCATCTAATGATGGTGCGGAGATGGATAGAGCATCCTATGGATGGCGAAACGATAGTTAGAATGAATGTACCCCCAGATCAAAGGGGAAGTGCCAAATGAAAAAAAGATTGATACGAAAAGGTCAATAGGCAAGCGTGCAGCCTGACGATTAGTGACCAAATGAACAGAGCGAATGAGAAGACAGATAGAGGTTTTGATAGTCCCGAAAAAGAAGAGCATGGCACAACATAAACAGATAGTGAAACAGGCGAAGGAGCAGATAAGGCGACAATTTGAGAAACAAGTGGTGAGGCAGATAGTCCTAGTGTCAATGGAATGGAAGGGAGTGAAAGCAAGGAAATGAATTGGGAGTTGGATTGAGAAGTGGATATCAAATGTTAAGATCGCTACTGGTGGTAGGATCTTTGACAAGTGACTCGAGTGTGTAGACTCAACTGTGGATCACAAACCAAGTGGTAGCCTGACTCGTAAGGCTAGTTGGTATCTGTGAAGGCGAAGAAGGGACGGAATGTCCTCAGGGGTTGACAGTGGGAGTAGTCCTGGTTGGACTATGACTGCTGAGGGGTGACTGGGAGGTCCTTCTTTGGGTTCGATGGGCCCAAGGGGTGTCAACGAAGGCAGGGGTAGTCAATGGTTGACCAAACAATGGGCGAGGTAAGAGGCACCAACTCTATGAGAACGTGACAGGCAGAAAGGCCTGAAGGTAATGACCAGGGTCGACCTAGTAAGGGAGCTAGACCCAGGGAGTGGTGGACCTCCTATAGAGAGAGTCCAACCAACAGCAGAGGAGATACCCTAGGGATGGTCGCCCTAGGGGAACGAAGAGACTGTGAAGGAGTTGAGCTAGGGACAAGGTTAATCCTAGCAAGAGGTCGACAACAATGTCTGGTGATGGCCCAGAGAGGAGAAAGGTGGGTAAAGGTGACGAGAGTGACGAGCACTGAGGGAGTACCGGTGGGAGGAGATCACAGGGAGCTTGAGCCTCAAAGGCTGAAGGCAGACTACTATCCTTAGTAGAGTCTTAGACTAGTACAAGGGCTTGTGCAGCCAAGAATACACAGGAATGAGTAGGTTCAAGTTAGAGAGATGTTACAGGCAGAGCTCTAACTTATATATGTACTACTGTGAGTCCATTAAGGGCAGGTTGCCCGGATAAGGTAAGAGTCTTTAGAGCAGGGGATAATGCCTAGAAAGGAAAGACATGTCACATTGTGAGAAGTCACATGGTTTGTGTCAAGAGGGACACATTGCGTAGTGAGGTCATGAGGTTTTGTGTCAGGGGAATGAGGCAGGGAAGGAAGGGTGAAACCAGAAGAGAGGCTGTGAGGACCAGCTCTTGGGTGAACCAGGATCAGGAAGGCAGTGGGAGAGCCTCCAGGAGGGATAGGATCATCTGGGTGATGACTCGGGAAGGTTAGGATCAATAGTGCTGTGGGTACAGCGTCAAGGAAGGCTGTGGGGGGACAGCACTCGGATGAGGTTGGTTGTGAGGGCTATGGAATAGCCATCAGAAGGGAATCCAAGGGAGGAGTCTGAGAGGGTGACTATTGGGAGTAGTCATTGAGGAGGAGTCCTGGTCAGGGATCTAGGGAAAGGATCCAGGGAGGGTCTGAGGGAAACCTACTGGGAGTAGTCATCTAGGAGGGAACCGCAGGGGATCGGAGGGTAGGTCTTCCTGAGTAGCATCAAGGGTGAAGAGTCTCCATCAGGAATCAGGATTCGGAGAATGTGGAAGGGAGGCGAAGGGGAGCTGCTTTAGGAAAAAGTGTATCCAATCATCACATCAAAGAGGTTGACAAAGCAGATAATGAAACAGATGTGGAATTGGATCAAAAGTCAGATGATGAAATGGATAGCCCTGGGGACAAGGGACTAGAGGGAGGCAAGGACGACAAAGCGGATTGAGTAACTTGAGAAAACAAAACGGGAAACAGCAAAGATGACAGAGTGGGAGGGGACGAAAGCAGTGACATGAGTGGGAAGAAGGTAGATAAGGAGGACAGCATGTCAGAAGGGGACAAGAGCAGCAACAACAATGAAATGGATAAAGATAACAACTGTTCAGGGGGTGGAATCAATAAGATATGAGCAGGTGAAGAGTTTGAAAGGGACGAAAGCAGCAAAGTATGTTAGAACTAGTGTACCAGAGGCTAGCTCAGCTGTTGCCTAAGATGGGCAAGAACAACTATATTCACCTAGTGTATCAGAGGCTAGCTATGGTACATTAGTCTAGTATTGAAAACTTAAGTAAAAAGGTAACTCACCTCAGCTGTTGCCTAAGGTGGTTGATAATGAAGAAGGGGTTTATATGGTACAGTATGTGGTGAAGGCACACTTGTACTGCAATGTATGTAAGGAAGAAGGGTCTAAGGGAAGTGTGGTAATGTATGTTGTAAGATTAACCAATGAAAAGAAAAGGTTGAAATGAGGTTATAGTAGTTCTGAGTCTTCCAAGTCTTTCTGAGTTTTCAGAAAGGTGCGGGAAAATTCTGGAACCACTTCCGGAATGGAGTTTCCAAGCTCAGAAACTTGGCACCATACTTCCAGGTCGGAAGTGGAAAGGATCTAACTACTTGTGTTGACCCTTTCCGGATGTCAGGATCACCGGAACCAGTTCCAGGATTGGTGGTATTTTGTCACTCCCACTCGAGTGTAGGCATAATCCCATACCTTGGACAAATTTCCAATGCTGTTCCTTTACAAGTGGTTTCGTGAGTATATCTGCCACCATGTCCTTGGTGGAGACATATCGGACCACTGCTTCTCCTTTTCCAACTAGGTCATCCTGGACAAAGTGATATTTTCATTGGATATGCTTGGTCCGGGCTCAGAACTGTGGATCTTGGCATAAGATGATGGCTGCTTGGTTGTTACAAAACAGCTCAGTTGGGGCCTTTTGCTTATGTCCTATTTTATCAAAGAATGATTGGAGCCAGGCCAGGTGTTGTCCAGCATTGCTGAGTCCAATGTACTCTGATTCTGTAGTGAAGAGGGCGACCATGCTTTGTAGTTTGCTGGACCAGGAGATGGCTCCATGGTTGCTAATGAACACGATACCGGAAGTGGAACAGGAGTTGTCTGGTTCTTGTGACCAACCGGCATTGGAGTACCCATGGAAGTCCATGTCTGTGGAAAGTTCTGTCCCATTGAACTGGAGTTCCATGTCCTTTGTGGCCTGTATGTACCAGAGTACACATTTTGCAGCTTCCCAATGAATAAGTTTGGGTTTTGCACTAAAATGACTGAGTGCTCTGACTGCGTATGCAATGTCCAGACATGTTCTGAGCATGAGGTACATCAGTGATCCTATTACTGTTAGGTAGAAGACCTGTTTCCCTTCAATGGTCATTTCCAGGATAACACAGTCATCTGTTGGATCAGTTGCAGAGAGCTGGGAACCATGCACCATGGGAGTCCATGCTGGTTTACATGTGGATATTGTTATGATATACTATATTTTCAAACTTTTAATTACACTTACCATGTACCACACTTTACCTTTCATTTTCTTGATGCATGCACATGACTGTGGGAACATACACGTGATCAGATCTCAGATCCATGACATCATTAGCACGTGACTTTAATTTCTGCTCTTCTCTCATGTGCTACTTCTTTATTTCTCATCATCACTTCCTTTCTCTCACCTTAGTCATGTTTATTACCAACTTCTCCCATGAGAAGCATGGTCCGTGTGCACTCCTGTATAGTATATAAAGTAGACACTCTACGACTGGTATCCCCAGTCTAATCCACTTGTTCTTTCAAAGAATTAAGGTGTGACTCTACCCATTCATTGCTTCATGCATTAGAATTGGGATTCTCCCTCTACTCTCCTCCTTGGTCCTCCTCCAACTTTTTCTATCATCAGATTGGTGTTATCTGTGAAGTACAGTAGTTCGGCCAGTGTTGTCTTAGGAATTGATTCCACAACACTTGGATTAGACTACGTACACTGCCCGGACTCTAGGGCTAAAGAGCACCCACTGGTGTTTACCAGTTTTCCTTTCTTCTTTATGTCTGCACCTTTAGGACGTGGGATTGAATCCAACACTTTTGTCTCAGTAGTACTACCTTCTACGTCCCTCCTTTGAGGTGATACCCGTGCAGCAGTTGAGCGCTGTTTATGAAGGACAACTCAGATCCCACCATAGATCTGAGGCTGAGTCTATATCATCTTGTTAGTCCTGCAAGTGATTGCAGAGGTAGAACATCAGTAAAGAGTTTTTCATTAGTATATGTGTAGTTTTGTTCCTGGACACTGCAGCCCACAGAGAACATGTTACGCATCGTTTAGGAGACACCACTACTATCTTCGGTCAAAGAAGACATATTTCCACCTGTTCATCTGTCATATCCCCAGAGGTTGGTTGGAAGATACCGATCAGTAAGGAGCAATGGCGAACGTTGACATGGACGAATTGGTAGAAAGGATGGCTGAATTAAACATGGAAAAAGAAAAGAGTAATGTAACAAAGAAAATTCAGGATCCAGGAATGTGGGATGGCGATAGAGCAAAATTCCGTTTGTGGTGGGTCAAACTACAACTTTGGGTCGGAGAACAAAAATGGAAGTCCGACAAACTTTGAGGAATTGCTGTCCTTTCATGACTCGAAGACAAAGCTGCAGGATATGCGCAAATCACAATGGAGTATTTACTTGATAAGGAAGAAGAAGAAGTTTTTGACCACAATGGAAAATCGTTAGGCCTAAAAGGAGAAACAGCTTGGTGGGACTGGCCCACTTTACAAAGGAACATCAAAGACTATTTCCAAATAGATGTTCTAGCTCACGAGTCCCTCAAGAAACTAGAGGCACTACAACAGAGCAACAAGCCCATAGATATCTTTTTACAGGAATACGAAATCCTCGTAAAAGAAAGTGATGTCGAAACCCACCATGCTCAAAGTCTTATGAAAAAGGCGGTTGATTTCAGGATTTATCAACAACACCACCTACAAGGAACAGAAGCAGAAAATTTCCACGATCTATTGGAAAAATATCGAGCTATCGGGCGAAACTTCGAGCAGATAGCAGTCGAAAGGGGACCTCCATCTAGATCACCATTCATTCCTCGTAATCCGTGGCCTAACAGCCAATACTACTATCCACCACCACCGAGGCCACCGCCAGGCCAACATCCCCACTTCACTCCTACTGGTACCCAACCAGGTAGAGGCCCCCTATGCAAATAGATACACAGCAGGCGCAACCCCCAGACACTCGCACTTGTTACGGTTGTCAACAGAAAGGCCATATCTGGCCAAACTGCCCAACAAATCCTAATCGGAGGGAACGATGCCCCCAAACAAGGCAACAATATATTTGGGACTACAACTCCGGTACCTTTGTACCCAACCCAACTCTCTCTCCCCCTGCTGTTGCACAGGTGGCACAGCACCAAGGACATTACCCGGGACAGCCCCTTCCTGTTCCACAAGGCAATCCCCAGATCACCAAAGCAATGACAGTCAACTACATGACGCCAGAAGCTGAAGCCTTTTATAGGGATAAATTTGAAGTCAAAGCTAAGCAGCGAGCTGCACAGGCTTTAAAAGGACAGGGTTCATAGGTGATGAGGGTCCCTGCGACCCAGTATCATGTACTATTTCTTCTTCTCGCATTCATACTAGAACAATGGACGAAAGTAGCAATACTTGTAATGAAAACAGCCTAGTAGATTGCACCAATTCCAATTTTCCTGTATGTACATTAGATGATGTTTTTTCACAATATGATATTTATTCCAAAAGGGCAACTCCTGAGAGTGCGGTGCCGGAATTAAAACAAAGCATGCTTAATTCCCTGGTTCGACAAGTTCAGAATTCTCCTATTTATAAATCCCTCAAAGACTCACCAATTTCCATTTGCACCAGTACTCTGTCATTTGGCAGTGAACTATCACTTAAAATGAGTATTATGATGAAAAAAGATGGCCAATGGCATAACCAATATGTTCAGGCACTTTTGGATTCAGGTACTTCACATACTTTCATTGACGAACAATATGTACTATGACATGGCATTCCTACCTCAAAAGTAGAACGACCATTAGAAGTGAAAAATGCCGATGGCTCTAACAGAGCAATAGGACAAGTAACTCACATGGTCACACTTATTATCACCATACAAGGACATTCTGAAGTTATAGACACCTACATTTCCCACTTGGGATCCCATCGACTAATATTGGTTATGATTGGTTATATTGGCACAATCTGGATGTCGATTGGGTGAACAAATCAATCTCTTTCCCTCACTGTACTCCCTATTGTAAAATTATGGGCCTTGGACCTGAGGTCATCTCACCTTCCATTCATGTAATTGAGGAAGGACTAAAAGAGAAGGTTCCCAAAACATACCACGAATTCTTAGACGTCTTCTCAGAAAAGGAATCAGAATGCATGCCTGAGCAAAAGCCCTGGGATCATGCTATACTGTAGATCTCAAACCCAATTTTGTACCAAAAAAGGGTAGAGTAATTCCTCTTTCAGACGTTGAAATGGAGGAAGTTTGAACCTTCATTGATAAAGAACTCAAAAAGGGGTACAGTACATAAGACCTTCTAAGTCCCCTCAAACTGCACCTGTATTTTTTATTCCTAAAAAGATGGAAAAAAGAGACTTGTCATGGACTATCGTTATCTAAATGAAGGTACCATCAAAAATGCGTACCCACTCCCCCTTATTTCCACTCTCATTGATTGGCTGAAAGATGCCGACATGTTCACTACGCTTGATCTGCGATGGGGATACAACAATGTACGCATCAAGGAAGGCGATGAGTGGAAGGGAGCATTTGTAACACCCATTGGGGCATATAAACCAACCGTTATGTATTTTGGAATGACTAATTCTCCACCAACATTCCAACAGATGATGAACAATATCTTTAATGACCAATATGCTGTATTAGTAATCTACATCGACGATTGTATGATATTTACAAAAGGAAAAACCAAAGTAGAACACAAGAATATTGTAAAAGAAGTACTATCTAGATTACGAGACAATGACCTGTACGTTAAACCCAAGAAGTGTGCATTTTCCAAGGACAAAGTAGGCTTTTTGGGCATGGTAGTATCTAAAGAGGGGGTCGAGATGCAGGAAAAGAAGGTGTCAGGAGTACTAGATTGGCCCACTCCCACATGACTCAAACAACTGCAGGGCTTCCTCGGACTCTGTAATTATTATTGATGCTTCATTGAAGGTTTTGCCGAGATCACTAGACCACTCAACAATCTAACCAAAAAGGATACACCATTTACATGGGGTCCTCAGCAAAAAGAAGCCTTCAAAATGTTAAAGAACAAGTTCAGAGAAACCCCGCTTCTCACATACCCAGACTGGAATAAGGAGATGAGGGTAGAAACGGACACCTTGGATATAGCCACAGGGGCAGTTCTTTCCGTAAAATGTGAAGATGGACTTTGGTGACCTTGCACCTGTATTTCACACTCCTTCGATAGTGCGGAGCGCAATTACCCTATTTACGATAAAGAACTTTTAGCTGTCATTTGAGCTTTGGAAGAGTGGAGGCACTACCTAATCAGTAGAGAAGGGTTTGAGATCTGGACAGATCATAAGAATCTCAAATACTGGAAAAAGCCGCAAACTCTATCCAGTAGACAAGCAAGATGGCATGCTTTACTACAAGAGTTTAATTATTTATTCGTTTACAAACCGGGTTCATCGAATGGCAGAGCCAATGCCTTATCCAGGTGTCCAGATCATGGTGATTCCATTCAAGATCACAATACAAACATCATGGTTTTACCACCTTCATTATTTTTGAACAATGTTTTATTAAGATCTTCCTTTTTTGATACTTTACAATCAGAATTGATCGCCTTGGGCATTGACACTACATATTTCCGATTTCACTATCGATTATGAAAACAATATTTTCAAAAATCTAAAAAACAAAGTCTTCATTCCTCCTTCTTTACATACTCAACTATTAAATATTTGTCATGATTCCCCAATTGGCGGACACTCCGGACAAGGACGCACCATACACCTTCTTACTCAATATTTTTCGTGGCCTGGTGTCACTAAAGACGTTAAAAATTATGTAGATAGCTGCCAAGCATGCGCCCTCACAAAGGGAAAGTCAACAGCACCGGCAGGAAAACTTATTCCCTTACCTGCTCCTAAGCATCCATGGGAAGATATTTCCATAGATTTCATTACCGGTCTACCACCATCTCTTTCTTTTATGGCAATTTGCGTGGTAGTAGACCACTTCTCCAAAGAAGTTATTTTCATTCCTTGTTATGATACAGTTTCATCTAAGGACCTAGCTATCATATTCAGAGACAATGTTTGGTGCATTCATGGACTACCCTCTACAGTAATATCAGATAGAGGCCCTTAGTTCGTATTGGACTTCACAACACAGCTTTGCAAACTTGGAATTTCCCAAAAGATCTTCACCGCTTACCACCCCCAAACTGATGGTCAAACCGAAAGGATAAATCGAGAATTGGAACAATATCTCCGAGCTTACGGAGCCAAACGTCAAGGAGATTGGGCGAACTGGATCAAAATGGCTCAATTCCATCACAATATGTAATTCCCTCACTACCGCCACCAGCACTATCCCCTTCACTGTTACACATAATTATGCCCCACGCATAGGATTCAAAGGAAATGCCAAGACATTGGATGGCGAGTTCGCAGGAGAAATGAGTCATTCCCACAAAGAAGTTGAAAAAGCATTGGAAAATACAAGAGAAAAAATGAAGCATACAGCAGACAAAAGAAGGTCCGAAGCTCCGGAGTATGAAAAGGGTCAGCAGGTCTGGCTATCTACGGACAAGTTAAAACTTCCTTATACAGCAAAGAAACTTACCCAAAAATGGATCGGACCTTATGAAATCTTAGAGGTCCTTCCAAATGCGGTCAAACTCAAATTACCAAAACACATCAAAGTTCATCCTACCATCAATATATCTTGCGTAAAACCTTATCGCAAAACCTTACCAGGACAACCAGTACTGCGTCCAGATGCAATTGAGATAGATGAAGAAGGAGAAGAACAAATTGAAATAGATCACATTGCTGCATCACGATTCAAAGGAAGAGGATTACAATACTTGGTCCATTGGAAGGGTTATGACGAAACAGATCGTACCTGGGAAACAGCTGACATCATTAACACCGCTCCAGAAGCAGTAGCTGATTTCCACGCCAAAAACCCTTCCGCTCCCTGTAAACTCTGCAGACTTACTATAGCCAATTTTCAATCTTTATTTTCCACATACAAAAACCTTACCAAAACAAACTTTAAAGGGACTCATCTGGAATTTGAGTCATAAAGAGGGGGTAGTGTTATGATATACTATATTTTCAAACTTTTAATTACACTTACCATGTACCACACTTTACCTTTCATTTTCTCGATGCATGCACGTGACCGTGGGAACATACACATGATCAGATCTCAGATCCATGACATCATTAGCACATGACTTTAATTTCCACTCTTCTCTCACGTGCTACTTCTTTATTTCTCATCATCACTTCCTTTCTCTCAACTTAGTCATGTTTATTACCAACTTCTCCCACGAGAAGCATGGTCCGTGCACACTCCTGTATAGTATATAAAGTAGACACTCTACGACTGGTATCTATCGAAACTATGGTATTCTTATTCTGAATTTCCATATTCCATAACCATAGTTATCTAATTATTCCGCTATTCATATTCTTTGGGTTCTAGACTTACTTTACTTCATACAAGTCTAGATCATGATGTCATACCCTTGACC
>JBBPRX010000710.1:0-12261 GCA_038093195.1 Boletus fagicola | reverse complement strand
GGGGATACCGGGTGCTCCTGGATTAATGAGAGCATGTAAATCCTGTTCCAAAAGTGGCGACAGACTCGTCGTGTGGTTGGCCGTTGGGTCTTGGTTCGGCGCGCCATTATATCGTAGAATGGCGGAATTGATTCCACCGGTGAAGGTTGCGCCAGAGGTGCTTGGCAAGGCCCGTATCCAGTAGTTACCGACTGGCTGAGTGGCGTTCATGATAACAGAGTAGCGTTGCCCAGCAAATATCTGGAGTGAATCTACAAGGAGCGGCTCCGTCAACTGTCCATCAGCCTCGATGACGGTCAAGTTGTGCCCATCGATAGAGAACAGGAAATTTGGGTCGCAAGACATCGCAACCAGACGGAAGCGGTAGCGCTTGCCATATTGGACATTAACGACAGCGAGCTCTGACTTGGGCCCGCCTGCATAACGCCCGAGTCCGTTGATAAGCGAGGAATTAGCATTGACAACAATGAAGTAGTTCAGCACTGGAGAGGCGATATGATACCTTGACACGTGAAACGATTAGTACCAGCCCGAAGACAAAACGAAAAAGATACCAGTCTGCAAGGGTGATCACAGTTGTCTCTGGAAAACGATCTCGTTACAAAATTACGGCTTCGGGGTATGCACTTACCATCATCCACATCGTACAAGTGGAGGTATGGATCATCAGGATCATATATGACGATAGGGCCTCTCAACCCGTCACAAGTTTGAGAAGAATAGTGCGAGTGATACCAAAACGTCCCCGCTTGGTTCTTCGCTTGAAATTGGTGAAGGAAGGAGTGGTTCTGGCTGATTGGACATTGCGTGACAAAGGCTGCGCCATCAACATAGTTTGTTCCATTCTGAAGGATTCCGTGCCAATGCTGAAGGAGGTGTGAATGCCGCTTTCTGGTCGAGTTCCTTGGTACATACCACACTTGTACTCAGCCACATTTCTGGATCTTTCAGTTCGTTGACTACGTTGATTGCAAATCTCTCTCCCTTGGATCGAAATTTAGTCAGAGAAGCGGAGACTGTCGTGGATGAACACACTTTATAAGCCTGAATTAGCGGTCCAGGGAAAGTGCCTCCGGCAAGTGTGGTCCTGGAGTGGTGTCAATACAAAGGAACGAGTGATCGAAAGACAACATACGAGCGCAAGAAGCCATCCGGTGCAATCCACCCATTGGAAATTGTTAAGTTAGTGACGGATCCGACAACATTGGGGAGTGGCAGAGGACTAGTTGTTTTACCCGAAACGATGGCCGCGGCATTGGCAATGGAAAAGAACGAAAGGAAGGATACCAAGAGAATAAACATTACAGGGATCGAAATAATGCCTACAGCTCACCGGAGACTGAGCAGCGAGGACAAGAAAATAAATGGTTAACTCGCGTCCGAGTACTAGCGAGAGTTCATCGTGGCTCCTCTTTATATGTGGCGAATACGTACGCATTGAGCTTGTGAGACCATCATGATCATGATTTAAACCAAAGAGAACTAGGCTATACGACCTTCCGTCAGTGAGTGACAACTTGTTCGGGTTCCCTCAGCGGCCCGGGTGTTGTAGTGAACAGGAACACCCCTTAACGCCGAAGCGAAATCAGAACGTCTCGCAACTTTGTTGTCGGTGGGCATACGCTCCGTCTGGATCAGGAGTCTACAGTCGACTCCCTCCTAACGCATACCAGGTATAACGCATACTCCCTCATAGGCCATACGTTTTTGGATTTCCCGAGTTGGTTTGCAGGGATTTCGTGAGCATAACCCATAGGCCATAACCCATAGCTATTTTTGGACACCATAACCCATACTCAGGGTCGGGTAATGCTGACATAGCACCAAAATAGGAAAATACCTTATGTAATACATGTTTTGGTCATCTCAAGATGGCAACAATGGTCCGAAACTTCAATTTTTTTCTCATTCAATGAAGCCCATCGAGATTCTAAAGAAGGGCTTAACAAAGCTTCGAAATCAGATACGAGACCGGAAGACAAGTCTCGAGGGTAAATTAAAGGCTCAGCAGCCTGTTTCGGATAGTGATCTGGAATGGTTGGATAATGCAGGCAACTTGGTGAATGAAGAACGAGTTGTTGATGCTCTGGACCATGCATCAGACTATGAGCGAGGATTTGAAAGGCTGAACACATATGACAAATCTGTCACAGTGAAGCTAAAGACCCTTGCTAGGGATGGTGATAAGAGTTACACAAAGAACTTGAAGCGCAAATGTATGACATTCCTAAGCTAAACAGTTTATGCTAAGTCCACTGTTCACAGGTCCTGACAACTCTTGCGGCTGAGACGCAGGGCATGAAGGACTCACTCTTGACTGATTACTTTTCTCGTAAATAGTTTCATAGTACCTACAGCACGATTTTACTAATACTTTGAACGTTAATAAGCACAAATTTTGGATCCTCGGAGCGGTGGAATATGGCCCGCTCGAACACCCCATACTCCCTCATAACGCATACCTTTGGGGCTATCCCGAGAGGTATGCGTTAGGAGGGAGTCGACTGTAGAATGTCATTGCGGAGCTCGAATGATCCATTGCTCAATCGTGCGTGGTGGTGTTCGCGAACATGGTGTTCCATGGCCATGCATGGCGGTGATCAGTGACAAGATTAAATTGCTCAACTAGCTTGAGTGCTCTATTCAAATTACATAAGACAACGAACGACAACGAACGTTACCTTACTCAATATAGGCGATTTGCTGATCGGCGGCTATAGCGTTCTTTTTTTGGGCTGGTTTGGTGATTACTAGTATTGACACCATTAGACCAGCTCGCAACATATTACGCATAAAATCCATGACGGAGCGCTCATATCCAGAAGCATGTTCTCCGCAGGATCGGAGATGAATGATGTATGTCAGTTTATCGCACCAACTCGAACCACGCCATATTCATATTCTTACATTTGGGTGTTTCTAAAGCAGCTCGCCCTCACTGCTATATGTGTCGGACGGATGGACGTCGCGGACGTATGTACGTGTCCCCACTACTGAGAATGATCAACAAGTCAGACTCACAGTGTCTATTTCTTCCGCTGCGTAGTCGTCGAGATCGGCGACTTCCTCTCGCGTGGTCAACGCCTTCGAGGGTCGCTCGCAGCCTCCATTCACTAAGCTTGTATCCGCCATGCCATATCCTCGACGTCAAGTAAAATACTATCACACATGATTCCAAACATCATTGATGCCTCTATTTCCCTTTGCAAACAATGGTTTCATCCGAGGAGAAGAGTCCTGCGGGGAGCTCTACTGGTGACTCGAGTAGTGAACGTGTGCCGTTCACGCCGCGCGATGGGAGTGATGTGGGCTCTACATAAAGGCTGGGGACGTGCAAAGAAGCCAAACGTGACCTTTTAGCCCATACGAGTGGACAAAGAAGGATGAGCAGGGAACGCGAGAATGGGAGACCCAGCGAGGCGAAGACTTTGATCGAGGTTGGTTTGACGTTCTCGTCCGGTCTTATCGTTCTAATCATGTAAATATTTTGGCTTAGCAAGGTCCTCTTCGCATGCATGGGCCGTTGGCGCATGGTGACTCTGACGAGAACTTGGTGCTGCGTGGCCGCGATCCAGCGATCAACATGAAAGGAATAATGGTTCAACCTCTGTTTAGCAATGATCCCTGCCTACCTCGCTGCACCTCAGCGTACTCTCCTTGTCGTGAAACACGCGTACCTAATGGCTGTTGTCCAGGCTTTGGTAGCGGTAGGATTGTGTACGGTAGAGTGGAAGGAACGTGTATAATAGTATGGGTGGCATGGCGCCGATCGGCATGATTGGCATGCCCAACATGACGATGCTACCCAACCAATGATCTACCAACAAAACCGTTCGCAAGGGGCAATCAGTTCAGGTCTTGAACGCTCTCGCATCAAGTAGTACTTGGATCCGCGATGAACAAGAAAAAAACGTTGAAGGTGGAGCGTGACAGCCCAACATACACCCCGTTGAAGTGGGACTTCTTAAGGTTTGCAACAGCTCTAATTAATCAGACATACTTCCCTCCAATCCCAACGTCCCCGTGTGTATAGACTTCATCGGTGATCGTTGGGTGAATATCCTAGCGAGCTCAATGTCAATCGTGAACGGGCATATCAGGAATCATAAGTCATGTACTGATGCTGCGAGATGATACGAACTCAAAAGAACTGCGTCGTCGATGACATAGTCTTAGCATCTACATGTATCGGTGAATTCAATGTGTCCCGTCATGTGCATCCGAGCGACAACACACGATCCACGTAGGAAACGTGAACGAAAGGGTAGAGTAGCCTGATTCTTGCTGGTGCTGATCCACTGTAAGTCTAACGGTATAGGTGACAGGAAATTAGCACGCAACCGTTAGATGAACTCTCGTGGACGAGGGATGAGATGGATCGTTTACTTGTTGCGCCTAATAGGACGTGAGCCGTCGTGACGAGGGTCACCATGAATAGAAAGAGACATACCGGGTCCGCTTCCTTTGGATCTGCAGCACCTTGTCCGCTACGGGAACCATCTTTATTTGGATGCTTGGAGGCCGTGGCCTTGGCAGGGGATTTACGCTTTAGTGTTTAATGAGTCACGCCCTGCATGCAAACTCGAGGCACAACGAACCTTTTCGTTCCTACCCCACTTGGCGACCGTTCGCTAGGATCATACATTAGACATGTCACATCTGATCGTATATGAATGAAGTGCACTCACACGTTTACGTTGACCTGCAGCCATCCACGAAGGTGCCTCATTCGTGACGTCGACTTTTGCTGATGAACCGGAAGGAGATCGACGATCAGCAGGCTGGGGCGACCTTCCGGAAAGTCGATCAGGCTTATGTGAAGTAGGGTTTTTGTTACTCTTCCTCGTTAGCCATTTTTTAAATATCGAACGGCCCTGCGATGACTCGACATTGTCAAGATTTCGCTCTGCACATGCGTCTTGGATAGAGGTCACCGGTAGACCATCTGACGGCTGTAGTATGGCACGGGGGGAGCCAAATGGCGGTACCTCGTCCTCCCGGGGATGGTTAGAGGAGGCCGGAGATGACGGCTGCAGGAGGGTCAACACGGAAGAAAGATAAAAATGTTAGTGATCACCAACCTCGTCAAAGTCGAACTCAGGATTGAGCGTGTCCGACGGCACCTCGACCTATGCCAATGTGAGAACTCGGCTCGAGGGGGAAACAACCAAACTGATACCTCGAGCAGATCATTGCCATCTTCACTGTGGCCGCCAGACTCGAGTGGGTTGGATTTCCCAGGATCTTCCTGTTGTACGCACACATGCAACGCAGTCAGCACAACACTTTTGGTGACAGATTAATAAACTCCTACCAGACTGGAGTCGGGCGGTTTGTTGTCATGGCCGCCCAGAGTCAGAGACTGCTCGTCTTGTTGCCCTTCCTCACGAGTTGATGCCTAATGTAGTTTGTCAACGTGGAGACATGACGGGGCTTATCTGACATGCTGGGACTATGAAGGCACAAATACTTACATGGAATGGACCACACAGATCCGGAAGGATCTTGCTGAGGTCACGAATGACGATTTTACCATCACGTTGTCCAGTCGCAAGATAGCTACTGTCTGGCGAAACAGCAATTGACCGCAACCATGCTCTGTCCTCAATCACAGGGCCAATGAGAGTCAGCGTCGATGTGTCCAGGAACGAGATTGAACACGGCGCGAGGGTAGCGACAAATTTGTTGTTGTCAGCTAGAGCTATAGAGTAGACGATATCCTCATCGAGAGTCGGCGATTCGGCAAGTTGGGAGCCACTAGAGACGTCGAAAGATCTAATTTTCTTGTCGCTGGATGTGGCGAAAATTTGCTGACCGTTGCCTGACCATGCAAGCGGAGTGGCTGGGCCCCAGTCGGGTGCGGTAGTCTTGATGGTGACGAGCTCGTCGCCGTTGCGACTGTCGAACACACGAATCGTGTTTTCGAGGCTGCACGCAGTGGCGATGTGGTCGCCATTTGGAGAGAATTTAATTCCAATGACGGCACTGTCGTGTTTGAGCGGGCCAACGAGTCTCTCCCCGCTTGTGAGACTCCAAATGCTCACTTGGTTGTATGAATCTGCAGTCGCGGTCGCAAACATGGTGGAATCCGGGGAGACGTCGACGGCACCCACGTACTTTGTACCCTCCTCCACGTTGACGACCTTTTCAAGCATCTCTCCGTCCCACACACTCGCCCCCGCATTTTGAGTACCACACACTGTCCACTTTCCATCGCTCGACACACAAATGGCGCTCAACTTCATTTGCGTTTTCTTTCCGACCTCTTGACCGTCTGAAAGTCGCCATCGCCGAATCCCATCGTCACTCCCGCTCAAGAGGTGCTTTCCGTCGGGCTGGAATGCAACCGCTCACACCCAGCCACTGGGGCCACCGTTGTCGAGGACTATCGTTTGGTCTTACTGCATTGTCAGCATACCCTCGATCATTCCTCGAAGCTGCCACGCACCAGTATTCGTCGTCGACATCCTCACCGTAATGCTATACGATCGTTGGTGTCAAAATGTCAAGGAGCAAAATATTTCGGTTTGCTCGTGGTGCGCTACTTTGTAAACACGTTCTTTTATTCTCGATATGGTCTGCTGTGCCTCGTACCCTTGGCGCTTTTTTCTTACTCGGACCTCAGGTACATGACCTCGCTGCGACGACCAAGCGAGCAGCCAATGTCGGCGAAACTTTCCCTCGTTGCCACGCATAGTCTCACCCTGGAACTTGCGAGTGCCCGTCATATCTCGGATGCAGGCCTCGGTTCACGACGGGGGTGCAATCCGCATTAGACCCGCTCGCGACATACCCCGCACAAAACATGGTGCGTTCTTGGCAAGGGTGAGCTTAAACCCCAGTCGAATGTTCTCCATAACATGAGAGATGAGTGTACAGCTGCGGACCCACCTAAAATTCACATGTATGCGCAGCCGGGACGTTTTGGTGCGTCCTACGTGTCTTTCCGGAGCTCGAAGGGTTGCGCTCACATACTGCCTCGTTGCCGCTAGAAATGTCCTCCGACGCTCGACGACAAGGTCCCCTGTTCACTATCTCACAGACATTCGCATGAAAGCCAGAGATCGCTCTCAAGTGCTATCATGAGGTATCAGACGAGTGACACCCAGTGCGGAAATTTACGTCGTTCATCGTGCGCTCGAAACGCAAGACAATTCTCGTATTCAACTCGACGCAAATCGAAGCGGAATCTGGTCGCGTTGATGTCTGTGTCTTTACCGTATCCAGTGTTTTTACCATTTTTTCCTTGCACACAAATATATGTTCCGATTGTGAGACTCCAAACATTTGCTTCGTTGTTGTATGAATCTACAGACACCTGGGTGGCAAACAGCGCCAGGTTGAATCAGGTGAGACGTCGACTGCCCAGTGCCCACAACCGCCGCGCTTGGCTTGCGCCCTCCACGTCGATGCCATCTCCCCATCCCCCCCCCCACACACTATCCACTTGTGATCCCTCGACACAGGAATGACGCCCAGCTGTCATTCCTGCTTGCTTTCCGACCTCTTGACCGTCCGCAAGTCGCCATCGTCGAATCCCAAGTTGGATTCGAATGCGACTGCCCACACTGTGACCACATCGGAGCCAAGAACCATCGTTTGACGGTCTTGCTAAAATTGTCAGCATACCCTTCATCGCTTTCAAGTTCTTGGAGCTGCTGCGCACCAGTTACAGTATTCGTCGTCGTCGTCGACATGGTAATACACAACTTCAACGAATCGTCGGTGTCGAAACGTCGTCAAGGAAGAAAGGTGTTTTCGGTTTTTCAAGTTTCAACTCGTGGTGCAGCTTCAAGAAAGTGGCTCTATAAACACGTTTTCCCCATTCTGTTCACGGCGCCACGCAGGTGCCTCGCGTCTTGCAGTGCGTGGCACCTGCCAGAATCCTGGCAGCCATGCGGCGATGACCACGCACGCAGTCAACGTCTGAAGATGCTCGTAGCTATGATTGCAACTTTCCATCTGGGTGTCACATATCATTCCAAGAGGCCCACTAGTGTGAGTATGGGTGCACAAGAATACAGCCTGACCCGGGACGCGACGCAACAGGTGCGAGGCGGCCATACTACTTGGCGATCTCATCTGAACATCTGGTTGTAAGGCTGTGTGCGAGCTTCCCTATTATGATCGTACAGTGACTATGGTCACCTTGAATGATGGTCTGGTCACCAGACGACGATCAATAACCCCTCACGGAGGACTGTCCACACACTGGGATCACTGCGAGTCATCTGAATTATGCATGTGGTATTACACCCTACGTTGAAAGCCAACGGAAGCACAAAAAAAAAAGCACACGAGAGATGTCATTTCGTCTACGTGTCCATCACCTCCCCCATGGATACATCCCCATTCGCAGCAGATACGCCAATCTCCTCAAACACCAACGAACCCTGTTGTTCCTTGAGCCACTGCACGCTCCGCTTCTCATCCATAAAGTACGTGTACGCGCGACGAAGATCCTCGACGTCGACTTTCTCCGCTTTGCGTTTCCGCGCGATCACTTGGGCGCACGAGATCAGGTTGAGCGCGTACCGCAAGGTTGTCGAGCTCGCCATCGACGTCAGGACGTTTAGTGCGTCCGACGTCATCGTCACGTCTTCTTCTTCGCATCTGTGCAAGGGAGGTACATCCGTCAGCCAGTCCTGAATAAACACGAAGACGGTGGGGACACGTTACCGAATTTGGATGATTTGTTGCATGTCATCGTCCGTGTAGGGCTTCGTGCTGACAATCAACACGCGGTCGAGGAGATCCACCGGGAGACCGTGTGGACTCCGCACGTTGGTCCCTCGTATTCTGGACATGCCACGGTTGGACGCCATGATGACCAACGGCGAAAGTTCGCTTTCCAGTGCCCGGTTCAGGAACGAGAAACATTCAATGTCGAGCATGTGGACTTCGTCGATGAACAAGACCTACAAGTCCGCGCCATTAGCAAGTCGACCACGTGCGAGGAGGAAATACCGACGCCGGGGATGATCTCTGCTTTGCCTTCTTCCCGCCATTCGGCGACCTTGGTGTTTATTTGGTCTCGTAGTTCGGGTTTGATTTCGCCGGTGTCACCAGCAAAAAGAGCGAGGAAACCTTGTGTTCTGCTGTTGATGACGTCGATTTCGTGGAGGGAGACCGTGTGTACGACTTCTTTGCGCTTTTGTATTTCGCCTTCTGGGCATTGCACGAATTTTGTCTGCGAGGAGGAACTTGTATGACGTAGAGGTAGAGCAGGTAGAGGGTTATGGACGTACATCTGCACCCATGGCATCATAGTCTCTAGAACGGGCAAAGGAACGACCGAGTTTCGAGACCTTGCCCGAGGTTTTGTCGATGACGACGATATCGCCAGCGAGCACCTTTTCTTTCGACAGGGCGTCGATCATTTTTGTTCCGAGATCATATATCGTCTCCATATCCGTCGTCTTGATAGTCAATTTGCCCGTCTTTGTCGCCTACACAAACTGTCATGAGAGGGTTCACCCTGTGTCAGTGCGGAGAAACGCACCCCTGTGAGGCTTCGGTCGATTTGAATCTCAACAATCTCTCCCTCGATGATTTCCGTTTCTTCCTTGATGCGTACACCGATACTTCTCCGAATCGCTTGCGTGAGCGCTTCAGTTTTGGACATGGAAAGCGAAAAGACTTCGCTGCCAGCGATCATCGTAAAAGGGACATCCGCGCCGAGCGTCTGGGCCATGCCTGAGGGGGAGAGGAAGGGGGGTCAGGGAGGGACTCGACATCCTGATCACAACGTCGGCTAGGACGCACCGAGTGCGATGGCCGTCTTTCCCGTCGAAGGTGGACCAGCAAACAAGATGGCACGTCCCGCTATCCGTCCCTCTTGCACCATCTTGAGAATCATACCGGCTGCTTTGCGGGCTTTGGCTTGGCCGACCATGCCTTGTGAGTTTCCCCGTGGTTCGAGTCTGTCGTCGAGACCGAGGCCGCGGATGTGCGAGTGCGCGCCTGAAAAAGAGTGTCAGATATGAGATGGGTCACGGTGCGAGGACTCTGACCTATCCGCTCCATCTTGGTAATGTCCCGCAACTCGGACGTCCCTGCTGTGATCTGTGTAGCCTGTACGTCGCCATGAGCGTCAGCGCCATCGACGCGGAACGAGACCTTTGTCGAGCGTACCATTGAGTTTTTGGTCAACGACGCGTCTTGTTTGTGTGGTGCAAACAATTTAAACCCTACCAAAAAAGAATTTCTGCTCGACTACTTGCGTTCCACACGTCGAGCTCGGTAGCCTACTCAAAAAAATGCTTGGTCTACGCGCGGGCACCGGTCTCCTGCGCAACCTCGCAGTCCGTCCGACCACGGCGTCGGCCCTCTGCGCCTCGGCCCCAACCTGGTCACCCTCTCGTACCTACGCCGCCCGCACCACCCGCGAGACCATCGCCTCCTACGACACCGTCGTCACCGAATTCAAAACCTACAAACCCATCACCCCCGGCATCCGTCACCTCCGCCGCCCCCTCAACACCCACCTCTACAAAGGCAAACCCATCCGCGTCCTCACCACCGCCCTGCGCAAAAAAGGTGGACGGAACGCCACGGGGCGAATCACGGTGCGGTTTCGGGGTGGGGGACACCGGAGACGGATTCGGATCGTGGATTTCTTGAGGATGGAGCCGGGTCCGTATGATGTGGTGAGGATCGAGTATGATCCGGGACGGTCGGGGCATATTGCGCTCGTCAAGGCGAGGGATTTGAGTGCGGAGGGGACGGCCAAGTGGAAGTATATTTTGGCACCGGAGGGACTGCGAGCGGGAGACGTCGTGGAGAGCTATCGTTCCGGTCTGACAGCGTCGCTGGTCCAGTCCGTTCGCAGCGCCGGGGATGACACCGGGGACGAAGATGGGGGGAAGAAGATGTGGTCTGTGGATGAGATTGCGCAGCGTGGCAAGGACCAGTCGACGTCGGACGCACTCCTCATTGGCATTCTCCGTGGGGCGATCGTCAAGCTGGGGAACTGCATTCCTATTAAGCTCATACCGACGGGCACCATGGTGCACAACGTCTCCCTCGATCCGGTAGGCAAAGCCATTCTCGTACGCTCTGCGGGGACGTTTGCGCAGGTCGTGCACCACGAGGAGAATGGCCGGTACAGTCACATTCGACTTCAGAGCGGCGAAGTGCGCAAGGTGTTGTCGAATTGTGCGGCAAGTATTGGCAGGGTGAGTAACCCGTTGTGGGACGACCGGAAGCTCGGTAAAGCGGGGAGAAATCGATGGCTGGGCTGGAGGCCCCGCGTGCGAGGTGTTGCCATGAACGCGTACGCTACATTGTCTCTCCGAGGGCTGCGGCTGCTGACGGTCTCGTAGGTGCGACCACCCTCACGGAGGAGGACGTGGTAAATCCAAGTCCGACAAACATCCGGTGTCGATATGGGGCTGGGGCACCAAGGGTAACCGTACACGCAAACCAGGTGCCAAAGGGCCGTCAGAGAGCAACAAGATGGTGATCAAGGAGCGGCCACGGGGAAAGGAAAAGGCTAGGGCTGCATGATTTTGTCTAGTCTTGTCCTAGATATGTTTCATATACTCGTTATTTGATTCCCGATCGTATACGGGGACGCGATCACGTGACATGCGCGTACCGCGTTCGTTTGGATGCTGGCAGCTTAAATACCGTCAAGTACCTTCTAATTGCCCATCCTTGCCCCCAACTTGCTCGTCGTCGCCGTCAACGACGATCACGACGACCATGCAGTCCTCCACGCTCTCCAGGACATCATCGGCAGCAAGCATATCCTCCGACGATACTGCCCGTCGGACGCGCAAACGCTTCACCAGCGTGCAGCTCATGATGCTCGAGCAGCTCTTCCACCAATCCTCCCATCCGACCCGCGAAGAGCGCGAAGCGGTCGCACAAGCCGCAGGCATGTACGTCCCATCTCCAAGCCATTTTAACCTATTAGCCTCTCCAATCCCACCTTATCTCTCTCCTTCTTTTGTCTCGCTCGACGCGACTAACGCGTTCACGTGGACGACAGGGAAATGAAATCCGTCACGATCTGGTTCCAAAATAAACGTCAGACCGAGCGCAAAGTCGCGCTGCACCACGCGACGAGTCAGCCCACAGACGGCCATCGCACTACGCCCTTCCCCTTCCCCCCGTCTTCCTCCCCGTCCGCCCATTCCTCGCCCTACGCATCCACGTCGGCGGCGGCGTCCCATCCCGTATGGACACCCCACACACGCACGTTCTCCATGTCCCATTCTACCTCTTCCATCCACACACCCCGTCGCAAAATCACCC
>JBBPRX010000709.1:0-12274 GCA_038093195.1 Boletus fagicola | reverse complement strand
ATGCTGGTCATACGGCCCCGACCCGCATCCACGCGCAACTTCCCGGATGAAAAGCACTGCGTCGTGTGTCAGGCGCGTCTACACTGTAGGCGGGAGAATGCTCACTCATTCCAGGGAGGGCAGGACAACAACAGCTCTGCAAAGCTTGTTTATAACCTGCCATATGATGGTTTTCCCGCGTATAAAAGTCCCTTAACATAGCCTTCGTTCGCTCATGGGCTGGGCTGAGCTTTAATCTCTGGCATGCAGGTGAGTGGTGTCTACTGCAAACATAAAGCTACATACCGCGATGAAAGGAAGCACAGTTGGACGGTCACAAGCGAGGGCGATCAGACAGGAGGCTGAATAGTTACGGAGCTCGTGGCATTTCTGTACCTATGTCAACAAGTCCGTCGCTCATTATCTGGAAAAAAAACTTACAGTGGCCAACTCCAGGAAAAACTCGGTGAGTTCAATTCGCCTCCGCACCGATTCGGCGGTCCCGATACTATTCATGACAAAGCGGTGCATGGCTCTTTCGTAGGCCATGAAATTGGCCACTTTGCGCGCAACCTCGGAGGTGGGTGGATTGTCATCACCATTCCTGGTCATCAGATACCGAACCGCGTCTTCAGGCTCGAAAGCACGGTACTTTTCCCACAGCAAGAGTGTCAATTGAAGTGCCAACATGGCATGCCCCCCAGGAGAGTGAAAATGTTCGAGTTTGACTCTGGAGAAGTCGTGCTTCATCATTGACTTTTTCTCCCGTGGTTCCCAAGCACTACTAAGCAGCTCTTGTCGATATTTTGCTTGTGCGCGCGCGATCGTTTTTTGCATTCTGAGGCCCCTAGATTTCTCGCCGGCGCAAGCACGTTGGTGTAACGAAGAAACCAGCTTAGAGGAAGCTTCCCGTGGTATGTCTTGTGCCAAGCGAGAGAAGACGAATCGAGTCAGGGAAGTTAACACCTGTGCATCCTCCGCTCGCCAATGAAGGTCCACCCAGAGATACAGCAGCCTCGCAATGCGCATTTTGACCTGCATAGAATGTGACCGCGCCATGGAAGGAGATTGACAAGGTAGATTTTCGTCGTATCTGGCAACGAGAGCGTAGAAAATCTCTTTAGGGCTCGAGAAAAAGCGGAAACATAAGAAAAACACATCGACAATCTCTACGTCGCTGTCAGCGTCGGGACTTGTCATATACCGCACGAGGGCTTTGAGAGATGCAAGCTGAGCCAGTCCGTTACGATCTTTCCATAGTTCTGTAGCATCTTCAGGGTGGGGTATTTTGCCAACAGTCGGATCGATGGAAACGGGAAATTGGGCCAACGAGTTACGGATATTGATGGAAACATGCACATAACCACACGCTAGGTCGTCCGAGTCGCTGTTGACTAGTGTGCTAGAAGCGGCAGAATCGATACCAGTCAGGTCCAGGCGAGATGGCTTCTTCTTCACTCTGCAGCGAAGGGAAAGGGGCTTGAGCAACGCAGAAACTTTGGATTTTTGCGGCTGATTAAGTGCGTCTGTCGAGTTTGATGCAAAAGTGTCCGCCTTCGAGCCAAGTTGGTAGCTCTCGACGGAGGAATGTGAGAGTGAAGCCGTCGCCTCGAATTGCGCTGCTACTTTGGCAAGATTGTCTTCGACAGGAATTTGTGGTAAAGGCTTTAACTGTGCTACTTCGTAAGCGGCAGCATTCAAAAAGCCCTTGAGACTTGACATTGTCATATCAAGAAACTGCATGGCGACGTGGATCGCCTCCCGACGCGAGGACGGTCGGTCATGTAGCGCCATATGGCTAACATGACCCAGGAACATGTCTTTTGAAAAGTTGACTCCACTCAATGCGAGATGGTACTTTGGACTGGTGGGTACATGCTCGGGAAGATGGGCCATGGAGTGCAAGATCGCATCGAGACAATGACAGAATACGGGGCCAAGCGCGCGCAACGCATTGATATCATGTGATTCGGGGATCCTGCGCAGGAGCGAGAATGGTGCCAAGATAGCCGGAAAGGTCTTCTCCAGGTCGAACTGAGGGGCCGCACCATCGATGTTAAAGATACCTGATGTAGGCGGCGCAGGCTCGTCACTGTCAATGCTTTCGGTTTTCGCGCCGGGTGCAAGTTGAACTAGCCGTGGACGTGCAGTTCTCATGCGCGCCAGGGAGCGAGAGTGGTGCAGTAAGGGCATGGGTGATAAGAGATGGCGGTGACCAATTCAGACGAAGCTCTATCATATATTCGCGCTGATCCCAAGGCCAGTCCACGAGTCCACCGAGGACAATAGGTGGGTGCTCGAAGGAATTCGAGCATTGTTGTCACGGTGCGGACTAGGTTTGTGATGTGGTGAGAGTCCACATCCACAACTGTATTAGGCGGATGCCAAAGCGGGAGCAAATTTAGGGTCGTACGTACTGGTGCCTCATGCGATGACCATCCTCGACAACACTGGCGAATCTGAACTCGTCCAGCTCTTGAATACTATTCAAGAACTTTCGGAACAGCTTGCACAAAACAGGTCTCTTTCTATAACACTCCACACATCCGCAGGGGCTGTCAAGGTCTGTACCTAGCCCGCCAGGATTGTTGATACTAAGTCAACATCCGCAGACTCAGGCTGCTCATTCTCAAACCGGCTTTGTGTTGAGAAGGTGCGTCTGAACTGGGGAGACGATCAGGCGTATACACATTAACTGTCTACAGGTTCAATCTCGACAAGCCTCAAGGTATTTGTGTGAACGAGACGCGTATTTCTGGCTTACAAGCAGACTGTAGATGCGTATGATGCTGAACTCGAGCGCATGAATGCATCTCTTGCGGAAGAAAATCAGGGTTTGCTGCACGACAACAAACAACTGGGTGTCCTCATCAAAGAGTACGAGCAGACATTGGAGAGTGTTATGGGTGCTTTCCGCACGAGGGCTGTACGTCATTTGCTCCCTTGCCGCATGCTACGCCTAATCACACCTCTTTGTGTAGCGGGATGTCCAGGAAGACGAACTCGCATTGATTCGTGAATATGAAGCGAGGCTCCTCGCCAAGGAGTCCGAGAATCTCCTCCGCGCACTATCATCGACCACCGCAGAATCAATTTCCCTGGGACGCATATCGGCAACGTTACGTTCACTCTTTCGTGTTCTGAATGGCGAAGATGTCCCTTGCCCATCGTCTTCGAGTGCACCTCCTGAAACCAATAACTCACCGTCGGACGACTTTGATTTCGGAGAGAGAGAGGAAGACGACTGGGGCTTGGAACGAGAGTGCGAACTTTCACGTCTAGAACGTGAAAATGCCGTCCTAAGACGTCTGCTTGGCCTTGATGTTCGGGATCCTGAATATTCAACTGGAACCGGATCTGGAGGAGTCAATCCCGTTGATCAACAGAGACCATCGATTCCACGACACAATGAAGGAACAATTCAAAAGAAGATGTTAGGTGGAGCGCCTGGCACTGTTGGCCCGTATGGGACGTATAAACGAAGTGCTGGGAGACCAGGGTAGCCATCACTGTTGACCAGATGTTTTGATGTTTTTGATGTCGCTCTACGTTAGATGATTTCCGCCATCCTCTGGCAACTGGAATTGTATATCCCTACAGATAGAATACACGTTTGCATGGTTCGATATCCTACAGATCTTTATTCTCGCCATTCAGCGTATTCTGTCATCTTTTTAAAAGGAAGACTCATCTCCAAGGGATATGATTGACTTCCCTGACACGTTGCTACGATTCAAATCAACACTTAGTCGCCAATGAAGGGGTAATGAGCTACCAGCCCTTCCTAGCACGACAGGGGCCCGAGAACCGCACGTCTCGTGAAACACGCGAAATTTGGGGGCGAATTAAGATCGGGCAGGCATGGATGGCTGCACTCCGCAGCTGTGCAGACAACGCTGGTTGGTGCCGAGATCATGATGTCGTGAGAGGGTCAGGTGCAGAAAGTGTCGCTGTGCGCAATGACCCTGACTTTGACTGTATTAATCACGAGCAAAGTGGGGGACCAGGAACGTCAACGTCAACGTAGGGGGCATTTGATTGAAAAAGGTCAGGTGGGGTTCTGTGTCGAGCACACAGTTGACGTTGACATTGACGTGGGCAATGTCGAGATTTAATACTTTGCGTGACAACCAAATCAGCGCCTGCGTTCGAGCCCCGTCGCAGCGACGAGCCCACTGCAACGATGGCGCCAGGCCTCAAGTTCTCGTTTCTGCCCAAATCAGAGCCCGACACGCAGTACGACGGCAGGCTGTCGGACGAGCTTGTCGAAGGCGAGTGGACCAACTTGAAGGCAAGTGTTTAGTCGTGTTCCTGTCCGTCCCGAGCTGTCCCACGAAGAACTGCGCGGTCGGTTTAGCAGCCTGGCGTCGTCCACTTTGCGTGCTCGTCGCGTTGCTGGGTGATCCGACCGTCTGAAATACACTCCGCACCGTTCCTTCGTGCGGTGGCTATTCGCGAGTCCACTGCCTCTGATGATGCCAACAACTCTGCTCATATCTGACTCGTCTCTTGCCAGCTTCACCACCACCACCACCTCCGTCCTGCCACCAGCCCTCGTGACTCCCCATCCGTCCCCTCCCCCCCTGACATGCCCCTCCCCCAGTCTTGGCTCCCCCATGCGACCGACGCGAGCAGTGCTGCGCCCATCGGTGCGCATACTCCAAGCCACAGAATGAAAGACAAAGACCGCTCGCTTGGTGACGCCGACTCGAGCCCTTTGGGTTTCGGGGGCAGATACGGTCACAGTGAGTGTCTACTTTTCTGTCCCCGTCCCGGCGCGGAAACAATAGCTGCAGAGCCCTCACGCTCATGTTCTATCGTCTCACACGCTGGCGAACGCTCTCTAGTATCTCAGATCCTAGTTTCCCCGAGACTCACTCAATCCTCTCCTCTCTCTCTTTTTTAACAAAGATGCCGATAACTTTGGCTCCAAGTGTTCAGATTCAGCCACTACACACAACTCTTCTTCACCTTCTGCTTCTCTGCAGTCGCACTCTCAGCAATACTCGTCATCATCCCTTCCGTCCCGGCATCGCACGAGCTTCCTGTCAGCTGCCTCCGACGCTCTCGGTCTTCGTAAGAAAATTGGCTCTGTCTCTCGAAAGAGACCAAACTTTCACTCCGTACCCCACACAAGTGATATCATGCCAGGGGTCATCGAAATCAATGCTCATAACAACACAACTGTCACTTCAACCGTCGGTGGTACAACTGCACACAAAGACTACGAACATGAGGAGCGCGAACGGCTGCGGGATGTAGCCGCGCAATCGATTGGGCTCGATCCAGAGCTTCTGCACCACCCGTGCAAGTCGGCGAGTCGCTCATCGTTGGATTCTCCTCAAAGTCCCCCCCAGCCTGCACGCATACCACCGTTTCCTGCAACACCGGCTGCACTCCGCCCTTTCACAGAATTGTCTGCGACATTGCCAAAGTTTGTTCCACCCTCTTCACTGCTCATCTATGCACTTGCAAAACAGTGGAAGCCCCGCACGATTGTGCTCACATCACATCCTGTGAGTCAGAAGACCCACGTCCATCTGTTTAAAGGCACCTCAAAGGATGAGAAGGAGGTCGAGAGAGTAGAAGTCACTGAAGATAGCGTCATTTTTGTTGCTGAAGAAAAGGTCGGTGGGAGGGGTCACGTGATCAAATTCTTCGGAAAGGACGTTTCTACGGAGCGGAGTGGGACAATTGGGGAGGGTTCGCGCACTATGTGGTTTTTGCAGATCACGGACCCTGCGGAGTCGCAACGTTGGATTGCAGCGATCAAGAACGCGGTATTGACCCAGAGGTATACTTTGTTAAGCTTTGCAGTTGCCGGGAGTTCTAACAGAGGTGGCATAGGGCCCTGCGTGCTGGTCTCGATATTCCCGCGCGGATGGGTGGAGGAAATGAGCCAAAGGGCGATATGGATGTCATGCTGTCAATGCGCTTGCAGGGAATTATACCAACTCACCCATCCAAACCCTCGACTTCCACTTCGTCCCCGTCACCGCCAATACCGACCTCGCCCTCCCCTCCTCCATCGCTTCGTTCCCTGAGGATAAGCATCCCGTCGTCGTCGTCGTCACCTACCGCTGCCATAAAGGGAATCTTCTCGGGAACGCGGCCCCGTTCACCTTCCGTTGAAGGATCACCTGCCCTTACCTATCCACCCGGACATGCGGAAGACTCCTTTTGTGCAGCGGGAACCAGCCTTCTCACCATGCTCCGCAATAAATCTTCCACAGATTCCAGTTCTTCGCCCTCCCACTCACTCCCTCTGCCACTCCCATACGTGCCGGGACGAGGTTCGCCCGCTCCGAGTCTGCGATCAAACAACGCGCCAGTTGTTATTACTGCATCGGATTTAAAGATATCAAAGGAGCGCGATGCACCAGAGCCATCGATTGTCGTTGCAGAAGCCAGTTCTTCTATCACACCCCCGGGCTCAAACACCCCGCCTACTCCTTCCGTTTCACGCCAAGGCACATTGACGTTGTCTCTCCAGCCCCCTCCCAGGAATTGCAAGCATGCTGTCGCAACTATTCCTGCTACATTGTTACACGAGTCGCGGGGAATGTACAAGCAAGCTGGTGGTAATCGCAGTGTTGCAGGGAACTTCGGAATTCCGTCGAGGGACTCTGGTGATCTTACCCCAAGGGGAACTTCGCCGGTGTCCCCTGACTCGTCTAGTTTTTCGGGTGGACAGCCAGGGTCTTTCTCTCCGAATTCGGGCTTTGAGGCGCCGTCCCCTTGTGCCGGTGAAGCGCATGGTAGCGAAGAGAGCGATGAGGTGACGCAGACTCTGTTGGGAAACGGAATTGTCATATCCTCATCATCTGGGAGTGGGTCCACATCAACGGATAAGCTCGTGCAAAGCACTGCTATCACCAAAAGATGGTCTCGCCCAGGTGTTCCCCTTCCGAAGCAGCTCACACCACCTTCAGGACCCCCGCCTTCCATCCCGTTTTTACCAGACAAAAACCATCGTTCCTCAATGGAATCGAGCATATCTATACCGGTCACTTACACCGCTGATCGTTCCTCCAGTAGCTCATCTTCCAATTCCCACTCTCTGGCTCGAATTAGCCCCAGGAGTGGTTCCTCGCTGTCGCCTACATTTTGGAAACGCGCCTCTGGTTCCTCGACGTGCAGCGCTAGATCAACAAGTACCTCTGATTCGCGAGGTTGGTGTCAGAGACCGCTGCCCTTCCGTGGCGAGTCTTTCCCTTCATCATTTGTGTCGTTGGTCGGTAATGGGGCGTCATCGAGGCCGATGTCGATGTCAGTTCTTGGCTCGTCACCTGTACCGCACATTGGAACAACTAAACGGCGTTCAATGCCGCCACCGCGGCCAGCACCCAATTTTGCTCCCCCTCCTGCCCCAACGGTTCTGGAATCCGTCTCGGGGCCTGCTCCCTCGACAATGCCTGCTCCCGCGTCGCAAAAGTCTTTCAGAAGCTCTGTTGCACAGCGCGCCATGCGGCTCTCTCTGACCTCACCCAAGCCACCCCCTTCGTCCGCTCTGCCTCCTCGACCCGACGAATCTGGATTCGTTCAGGGCCATCGCAGGAGCTCAAGTACTGACACGCCGGATCTTCAATCCACTCCTGTATTATCATCGCGTCCAACATCGGCCCTCGCAGGTCATTCCAATCCCATCCGACCAACTTCTCCTCCCCCAAGAAGCCTATCCCTCAGGCAACGTTTGCGTATTCTAAGCACCCCTCCCACATCATGTTCTCCTGTTGAATCTCCTTCCTCCTTGATGCCTTCCATCCAAGTCAGTACACTGGATCTCAGCGATGACAACGACGATGACCCTCCTACGCCTTATGTTCATTCTCCCAAGCCATTTGGGCTTGGTGAGCATATCATAACGCTGCAAAACGACCCGAGCTTCCTCCAGCTTGAAACACCCGCCACGCCAACCATTCCCAAACATCCACCTCGTAGCTTTTACCGGCCAATGTCACCGTCATCGAACACGATGGGCGGCTTGACAATTCCGCCGTTCGAGCCAGATTGCGACTTTGTAGCACTTTCCCCTCCACCCCCTCGGAGAGGCTCCAAGCCCCATATCGCCACGATGACACGATCAGAAAAAAGTGAAGTAGAAAAGTCAGAGTCTGCAGAGCAAGAAGAGAGCAAACTGGTAGCAGTCTCTCGACGTGGATCGGTAGTTTCGCTTGGCTTCGTGACGACATGATGGATTGTAATACTTTGCTACTAATTTCTTGCATCTTGAAATCACTGAGCACTCTTGCGACGCCCATTTCCACGATGCGTGCTGCTTGCAGTGTGAAGGTAAATTGCCAAGAGCTCAAATTGCGACGACGAAATTGCAAAGCGAGGTAATATAAGGTAAGTGAGACATATACATCTACAGAGCGTGATCGACATATGCGAGACCAAGAGGGTACGATACATTACGCAAAGCTATTCTCCACATCCGCGCTGTCTTCACCTTGCTCCAAGTTCGCGAACTGCAAGGCGGTATATGAGCAACAAGTTCCGTCAAGAGGTGAAACGTCAACTCACAGTCAAGAATGCAGCAGGTCGGTGTTCCTCCGCCCAGAAGAGTAGTGGTGTATCCAGAGTCATACTGTACGGCAAGTTGGGTGACCACAACTGAGTAAGGCCAATGCCGTAGTTCCAGACCTTGCCCTCGGGCACGAGGGTCATACCAAAGATACGATCCGACAGCAAAAGCTGGACGCGTTCGGACATGTTGGGGTTGAAACCCGGCGGATTAGCTGAATTGTCCACATTTTTACGACCCCATTCGAATCCACCGACAGCCAACGAATGAGCAGACAAGGAGACGGATCCGGGAGTGAACGAAGCCGCGATACAGATCGTCGATGATCCAAATTCGGGGTGATCTGCCATAAGCTTCGCTTGTGTGGTGACATCCGTAGGCGATAGGTGGTTGAGCTCGAGCGCTTGGGTCTTGATCCATCCCAAAGGCTCAAGATCTTTGAGTAAGAAGTCATCCTTGGGAAGCTGAGCCGGCAGCTCAACGTTGTTGTTGCTGCCGCGTTGGGGTATCCAAGCTACTGCCTTGATCTCCTTGACTTGCTTGTTGTCTGGCGGGGAGACACCATACATGAGAGCGGCAACCTGGGTCCGCAAGTCCGCAGCAGTGATGAATGCGCGCAGAACATTCTTTGGTAGCACGTATGTATACGAAGCGGCGTCGTCTTTCACGTCGTCGTTGGACACATAGATATGTTGAAGACGCAATGGCAGATGAGTCGCGGAGATGGCACGGACACGCCAGTCAGATTTACTGCTGAATACCTGCTGCTCGTAGCTCGTTGCTGCAATGGTATCAAGTCATTCAGCGCAACACGCGCAGTGTCACTAAGGTTCACTTACTTGTAACCGTCTGGATGGTGTCACCATGAATGTTGGTCGTTTGGCTAATGTCAAGATGAGCAGAACATCCAATAGTTATTTCGACGATAACTCACGTTTGGATGGCCGTGACCTGCCCCTGAGCTTCAGTGCCCTTCTCCAATTCCGCCATTTGTTGGCGTTGTACGGAAGGAGCAACGATCTCTTGTCCAAGAATGATGTCGCGGATCTCACTGGCCGTCAACGATGCAATGTTGACACTGTTACGTTTGCCGAAGTCCTTTGATCAGAAGGGTGAGACATCACAGAAAGCTAACAACGAGTAATGATGTTACTCACAGCCAGGATGAGATCCTTCATGGCAACCTCAACCTTGATCCATTCATCATCCGTCAAAGTTGGCCACACGAAATGAGGTTCCGTGATCGTGGACTTGTCAGGCTGAAGAATAATCTTCGCCTTTTCGTTGTTGACATGCAGTCCACGTAAGAGGAGGATAAGACGAGAGAAAGCAGTGTAGCTAGAGATGGATTTCAACCAGTCATCTATTGAAGATGTTAGGTCAATATCATCAATAGTAAATCCGACATACCATATAGACTAAAGAGCACCATCTGTGGTTGTGTAGCGCGCTACACAAGGGTTATATTTAGCCCAAGCATTTCCAAAACGACCTAAAACTCTTACAAGGATCAGATCACCAAACTTTTCCATCTTCATGCATGCTTGGAAAGGAAGCTGCAGCTCACTACCCTTGATGACGATGTTTGGGAAGTCCAACAAGTGCACCTCGAGAGGATCTAGAAAACGAGGTAAGCAAAGTTTTCGGGGATGGTATGTGGTACTTACCCAACATTCCCTTGCGAGTGACAATCACCTGCTTGGGCTGTTCCTCAACAGGCAGAGAGCGAACCAAAGCAGCCACTTCTTCGGCTGTCTTCCATTTCGCGAGCTGACCCAAACGCTTTTGACCGGCCCAGACGCTGGTGTGGATGATTTTCAAGAAAAGTTGCCCTGATCGTGGATTAAAGATAAAGATAGCCCCGTCTAAGAACAGAAAGTAAGCCATCATTGCGCCAAAAATACGAGCCAACTGCTTACTGATGGGTTTGGTGGTCAAGTTACCCTCAAAAGTCTTGTGAATCGTAACGCGATAAACGTTTGTGTCGTCAACGAACCCTATATCAAAGGTAAGTAGCATTTGGTGCACCAAATCTGATGCGCGTACAGATGATCTGGTTCGAGAACAGTTCTGAGTAGTTCTGGCTGTTCAAATACGGTTCCGTGGGTTCTGAGGAGTATAGCTGGAGACCTTTGCGTATGCGCTCGCGCAAGACATGACAGGCGGGATTTGCCTTCATGATCTTGGCCATAGCTTGTTGAATGAGAGGCTTCATGCCAGGGAACCAATTGCCATATGCCGACCACAAATTGTATGCCAGGTCCATGCCGATCATGACACCAGTAGGAGATGGATAGATGCTCATCGAGTCCGATACCTGAACAATACGTGAAACCCAAAAGCCATACATACGCAATCATAGCCACTTACGTAGTCCAAGAACTTTGCACGCGTATACCTCTCGATATCATGCGAGTCAAAGTCACCCCATCGAAGCTGTACATCGATCCAATACTTGTTGCTTGTAGTGCCATCCAAGACATCTTTGTTCTGTGCCAAGAAATGAGCTTTCGTGTAACATGGCGAGTAGGAAAACTCACGTCGGTCACAAGGGATGGGCGGGTGATGTTCCACTTATACGCAGAGAACAACAGGATATCGGCGCATGACGAGTTCATCTTGTAACTCTTACGAGGGTGGATTGTCTCCTTCTGGACTGTCTCGATCTGCAAAGGTTCGAGTTCCTGGTCGAATACCTGACACAGGTCCATGACCACACTCTCGTGGACTACAGAATGCCATTAAACTGCAGCCAGCTCTTGAGGCAAAATGCGAACTTACTTTTCTGCCACAAATGAGCACGGAAGATCTGGATTAAACTGATCTTGAGTGTAGGAATCTTGCCATGCATGAAGATACCAGTCAAGTCAAGTTGGACCTGGAAACCAACGTAAACGTTGGCGCGGTTGATCGTTGGGCTCCACCATAGAGTGAATCGACGGTTTGGAATTTGGTTCAGACCAGATCGCTGGGCATTCGTGAGCTTCTTGTATCGCATAGACTCCTCAAAGCCGGATGCTTTCTCCCAGAAAAGACCCTCCCAAGTGGGGAAGTAAGTGCCCTTGAACAGCGTGTGCTCGAGAATCCCTTCGACACCACCGAGAGCAGCGATAACATCGACTCGGTAATTGTTGAGCTGCCATAGCTTTCCGTCATGCCTCTGCGAAGTCCACCAGAAAGGATTGCTGTAAACAGTCAGTCGATTGTCAGCGACAGAAGGAGGGCAACGCACTGTTTCAACAGCTGATATTGTTTCCAGTCAGTACGCACACGCCAACCACGGTCATAGGCCAGACTTGAGGAAAACCGTCAGCACGAAACTGGCTGTATTTTTGTATGACTTACGTATGCCGATCCTTCTGGAATAACGTGTTGATGCGAGGAATACCTCTGTCCCAACTATCTTCGAGATCTTCTAGAGTCAGACGACGGTTCTGTGCGTTTGCCTCCTTTCGTTTCATGGAGTATTCCGACCAAACGCGTGCAGAATCCAAGAATTCGGCTTCCCATGGTTGGAGATAGCGATACAGGTTGGGAATGAGTTGATCTTCCTCATGAGACATACCAGCACGGAAGTGCGTGACCCCGACGTCAGTCTGTTTCGACCAACGAAGGTCACTTTGAGGAATTAGAACATGACCCATGGACAACATTCCGAGACCGCCGAGTTCCTTGGGTGTGTAGAACACAACCGGGGGGAAACGCGAGGGCATTTTACTGTTCAGGCCAATTTTAACCCGCGTTTGGATCTTGTTCTCCGCCTTCACC
>JBBPRX010000708.1:0-12274 GCA_038093195.1 Boletus fagicola | reverse complement strand
CCGACAATGATTTCCTCTTTTTGCTGTCCTTCTAGATTTTTATCTAGATCTACATACATCATGTCTGGATTCTTCAAGATTGATTCTTCCATCACTTCCAAACTCCAGCATCTTTCTGGTCCTTTGAACTATTTCTAATGGTCTATCTCAATGCGGGATGTCCTCACTGTCACTACATGGTGGGACATTGTATCTGGAACTTCAACTTGAGCAGTACAACCTGATGCTGATGCTCAATCAAAATGGGAACAGAACAATCGACAAATCCAAGGCTTGATTTCTGTTTACATCCAAACCAACATGAAGGTTCACCAAAAGCATGTTCACAATGCTGTCAATGTTGGAGGTGTAGCAGTTACCCATCCTTCTCTTGCAAAAGATTTCTGGGACAAACTGGCTACTCTTTTCTCTCCTCAAGGAGTTGCTGGCCAATTTTGGTCATTTCAGGAAGCTATTCACTACTGGTTCAGGGAGAACTGAGACATTTCCTTGCAGATCTCTGATCTTGCTGCGGTGCTTCAAAACACCACCTCTACAGGACTTGTTCTTCCTAATTCCCTCCAAGCAATGATCATGTTGAATGTGTTACCTCGGTCTTATGACCATAACATGTCCATTTTGGTTCAAACCCTTGATGCTGCCAACTTTAACATTGATACAGTTATGAGCAAGATAATGGCTGAAAGCCATCTTCATAACACTACCCATTCAATTCAACACTGAGCTCACCACAACTCCCTGGCAGCTAGACTGTCAGAGAGACCTGCAGACGATTTTCCTGCAGAGACCAATCATACTTCTGCGATTTGTAAAGCACCAGATTTAGATCATATTTGCGATCATTGTCATCAAATGGGTCACACCATTGACAAATGTTGGAAACTTCATGGGAAGCCCAACAGACCTTCTGGATGTTCTACTCAGAAGAGACCTGTTACTGCCAACACATCTCGTGGTGGCAACCAGGTTAAATGTACCAAGCCTGGTTACGATCATAGAAAGGGTGGCTCGAATGTTAAAGGCAAGGGCAAAGCCCGAGCCAATAATGTTGAAGATGATTATGGATATGCTAATCATGTTATTGGTACAGAAGATGATGAGCTTATGCTCATAGATGGTTATGCCCACCAAGAAGGTGGTTTTGCGCATATCGAGGATTCTTTTGAAGATCCTGATGTCTATTCTTCTTCTTGGGCTCATGTTGATGATGGCATGGACACTCTCTCCGATACAACTGTTATTGTTGTGAGAAGAATCTCGAAAACAACACCGGCCGGACTTTTGCAGGTTACACCAAACCTGAGACGAGAAAACAAGAGGAGGACCAAGATATGAGATAAGAGGAGAGTACGGGTTGTCCTGGTAGAGTTTGGCGATAAGGTTTAACTCGAGATATGTTAACAGTAGGGTGAACTTTAACGTGTTTGGGCAATTTGAGTTTGACCACATTTGGAAGGACCTCTAAGATCTCATAGGGTCCAATCCATTTTTGCATAAGCTTCTTAGCCGTATAAGGTAATTTTAGTTTGTCCATGGAAAGCCAGACCTGCTGTCCTTTTTTGTACTTCGGTGCTTCGGACCTTCTTTTGTCCGCTGTTCGCTTCATTCGTTCTCTAGTATTCTCCAAAGCTTTTTCTACTTCTTTATGGGAACGACTCATCTCTCCTGTGAATTCTCCAGCTAGGGTCTTGGCGCTTCCTTCGAATCCCATGCGAGGGGCGTAGTTACATGTGATAGCGAAGGGGATTGTGCCAGTAGTGGTCGTAAGAGAGTTGTTATGGTGAAATTGAGCCATTTTAATCCAGTTTGCCCAATCTTCTTGACGTTTGGCTACATAAGCTCGAAGATACTGTTCCAATTCCCGATTTATTCTTTCGGTTTGGCCATCAGTTTGGGGGTGGTAGGCTGTGGATATTTTTTGCAAAATGCCGAGAAGCTGACAAAGCTGTTTGGTGAAGTCCGATACAAACTGAGGTCCCCTGTCTGATACTATCGTAGAGGGTAGTCCGTGAATACACCAAACATTGTCTCTGAATAGAATGGCTAAGTCCTTTGAGGAAACAGTATCGTAACAAGGAATAAAGATGACTTCTTTTGAAAAGCGATCTACCACTATGCAAATGGCCGTAAATGAAAGTGATGGTGGTAGACTGGTAATAAAATCTACGGAGAGGTCTTCCCACGGATGCTTTGGGACAGATAGTGGGATAGGTTTTCCTGCCAGTGCTGTTGACTTTCCCTTCGTGAGGGCACACACTTGGCAGCTATCTATATATAATTTAACGTCTTTTGTGACACCTGGCCACGAGAAATATCAAGTAAGAAGATGAATCGTTCGTCCTTGTCCGGAGTATCCTCCAACTGGGGAATCATGGCAAATATTTAGAAGTTGTGTACGTAAGGAAGGGGGAATGAAGACTTTGTTTTTGTTATTTTTGAAAATGTTGTTTTCATAATCGAAAGAAAAGTCCTGAATAATATCAACACCTAAGGCAATTGATTCAGATTGTAAAGTATCAAAAAAGGAAGATTCTATTGAAACATTGTTCAAAAATAAGGAAGGAGGTAGAACCGTAATGTTCGTATTATGATCTTGAACGGCATCGCCATGATCCAGATGCCTAGATAAGGCATCGGCTCTGCCATTCGACGAACCTGGTTTGTAAACAAATAAATAATTAAACTCTTGTAACAATGCGTGCCATTGTGCTTGTCTTCCTGATAAGGTTTGTGGCTTTTTCCAGTACTCGAGATTTTTGTGATCTGTCCAAATCTCAAATCCTTCTCTATTGGTAAAGAGTGAGGACGATGGGTCAAGTGGGGCCTTGTCAAGCCTAGTGGTCTTACATCCTGTGCTGAAGTCACAGAGGTCATCACAGTTGAAATCATCAGCCAAGATTACGTTGTAAACAAGATTGTTGAGGTCCTGAAGTGATTTCTGGGATAAGCTATTGTAGAACCAATTGACAAGATGCCATGTGGTCGCACTTAAAAATGGCACAAAGTAATTGTCCTGCTGAGAGTGAATGGCTGAGGTGTGTCCATGTTGGAACGTTGGACCATCACAGAGGTGGTCAAGTGTAGTCAAGTTCATTGGGTCATATGATGGAACACCACTTTGGTATTCACGAAATAGATCATGGAGATCAGGTTTGGTTTGGAAACAATGAGATGTGTGGGTTGAGGAGTCCATGCTCGCACTAGATTCAACTTCAATATCCATTTGGATGTCGGCTTCTCCAGTTCTGACATCTCCCATTGATGGAGTTGGGACAGCAACTGGAAAGGGGGGCAATTCATCATGGTAGCATTTTGGAAGGCAACGCTGGCGAGTGGGAAGACCTGACGGACGTTGTTCAACATCCTCACCCAGATCAGGCCCATTGAACTGAATAAAATGGCAATGGTCAATGATAATCATTACATATGTATAGAGAAATAACTTACCGCTAATTGCTGAAATTCAGCAAGTTGTTGCGCTTGTAGGGCATCCTGCTCATTCTCAATCTGCTGATGTTCTACCTGCTTCTCAGCTTCAAGCTGGAGACATTGATGTTCTTCCTCGGCTCTTGCTTCAGTACAGTCTTGATGTTCTTGAAGTAAATCCCTCAGCCCTATGTCTCTTTTTGAACACCAGCATGCAGTATGAAGAGATAAACCATGTTGACCCTTGACAGTTTTTCCACAGGATGTGCAGCAGAGCTCTGCCATGATGAGGAAAGCGATGAGCACTGTCAGCCACTGTGACCTTCACCATTTGCGCTTTGTGTTCATGTGCAAAATGCCCACAAGGACAAATAGACAAAATAAATATTAATTTGTTTGGCATTAAAAGTGAGCATTGCATAGTAAAGAAATGTATACAACAGATCTAAATCTAAATCTTGTCAAGGCCACATCAAATATTGATTCAAATAACTGTCTCACATTGAGCATCATCCTAGTTGATAAATGCTCTGAAAAATAAATATTATTAACCACTAAGTCACATGTCACCAAGGTCTTCAGCAGCAGCACTGCCCTTCTTCAGCAGCAGTAACACAGCCACCCTGCTTCATCCTTTACTTCCCACATCCATCATTGATGACAGACGTGGCCAATATTGATCCTGTGCTGCTGGCACAATCCACATCTCCCAATTCTGTTGATAGAAACAAATGCAAGGTTGATCTGATCGACAATGCTTCAGGTGCTTCAGACAAGAAAAAGACCAAGTAAGTTGTTCCACTTCATTGTATATCCTAATGTCCTTGTCAAGAAAAACAGAAAAAAAGTCTACGGATGAAGAGACATTTGAGCTTGTTGGAAGAAAGCTTGTTTGTCTCGCACATCCATTTGGCTCACCATGGCTGACCTTGAATGTTGGCCTCAAGTTTGATAACGATCATGAGGGTGATCTTAATATGTACTACAAATTTGGCTAACATCTATTTTATGCATGACTAATAACTACTAACTTGACAGGGAGGAAGTTAAGGTCGTTTGTCAACTCAAATTTTACTATGCAATGCTTCTTCACTTGGCAACCCTGAAAAATGACCTGGAGACACACAGCAGACTTCGCCCAAAGGAACTTCAGGATATATGCACATGGGTAAGTCACTGCAAGTGTGTATATGCACATATATACAGTGACTCCAAAAAGTGTTACAATAACTAACCTCAAACTGGGGCGCACAGCGCCCCACAATCATCCGTGGGAATCTCACTGCGCTTTGGTGAGACCAAACAAAGTACAAACCCTTGGCTACAGAAAAGTCCCTAAGTCATGTGAGTTGGCCCAGGGGTTGCAAAGATATGTCAGTTTTAAAACAGCAACACCATTGTAACAGTTTTTGGACTTTTGCTATAAGATACTGGATCTCAACCATATGAGAGGTTATTTGCTCTTATTTGCTGCTACAAACACAGACATACATATAAACATGATGTCTGAGTCTGAAAACATTCCCACACATCTTTACTCTCTACCACTATCATCATATGATCTCTCTCTGCTACTCAAGAGAATACCATTCTCTCTCAGCTTGATTCTGGTCATTCCATCTGCTCCATTGCATCTAGCACTGGTGTCAGCACTGCCACTATATCCAGACTTCATTCCAAGAAGTGTTCTGACCTTCAAAAGTCTGTTGGAGGTCGCCCAGCAAAGCTTTCCCCTGCCAATATCTGTCATGCTATCCACCTTATCTCTTCTCATAAGGCAGAGAATGCTGTTGAGGTGACCAAAACACTCTCCAATGTCATTAACCAGCCTCTTCACCCTAACACCATTCATCACCACTTGAAAAAGTCTGGGATGAAGGCTGTAGTCAAGTCCAAATGCCCTCCACTATCTGCTAAGCATCGCAAGGCTCACTTGGACTTTGCTATTGCTCACAAGGATTGGACTATAGAGGACTGGAAGAAGGTCATATGGTCTGATGAGACCAAAATCAATTGCCTAGGCTCAGATGGGAGGAAATGGGTGTGGAAAAAGCCAGGTGAGGGGCTTAGTGACAGACTAGTGCAAGGTACTGTCAAATTTGGAGGAGGTTCTGTGATGGTATGGGGGTGTATGACTTGGCAGGGAGTTGGCTATGCTGCCAAGATTGATGGTAGGATGGATGGAGATCTTTACCTTCAGATTTTGAAGGATGAACTGCTGAATACTCTACAGTATTATGGTTTCAATCCATCTGACATTATCTTTCAACAAGACAATAACCCCAAGCACACCTGTAGAAAGGTGAAGGAGTGGCTAGAGGAGCAGGATTTTGAGACCATGGTGTGGCCTGCACAGTCTCCTGACATAAACCCCATTGAACATCTCTGGGGTTACCTCAAGAGAAGGCTGGCAGAGTTTGAACACCCTTCTAATGGGATTCTTCAGTTATGGGAGAGAATTCAGGAGGTATGGGAGGGAATACCAGTTGAGGAGTGTCAAAAGTTGATTGAAAGCATGCCAAGGAGGGTTCAAGCTGTGGTTAAAGCCAAAGGAGGATATACCAAGTACTAATATATACCAAATATCCCCAATATTAGAAAAGTCCAAAAACTGTTACAATGGTGTTGCTGTTTTAAGACTGACATATCTTTGCAACCCCTGGGCCGAATCACATGACTTAGGGACCTTTTTGTAGCCAAGGGTTTGTACTTTGTTTGGTCTCACCAAAGCAAAGTGAGATTCCCATGGGTGATTGTGGGGCGCTGCACACCCCAGTTTGGGGTTAGTTATTGTAACACTTTTTGGAATCACTGTACCTCGCCTACTGTCTGGTCGACCATTGACCACCTCCACCCTTGTTGACACCCCTTGGACTTATTGAACCCAAGGAAGGACCTCCCAGTCACTCCTCAGCAGTCATAACTCAACCTGAGTTATTCCCACTGTCTACTCCTGAGGACATTCCATTTCTCTTTTGCTTTCACAGATACTGACTAGCCTTACAAGTCAGGCTATCACCTGGTTTGTGACTAACAGTCCAGTTCACACACTTGAGTCACTTGTCTAGACTCTGCCACCACCAGCAGTCATAACACTGACCATCTCCTTCAGGGTGATAACCAGAGGTCAAGTGGAGGCAGATGTCGAAGGCTTTCCCTAGTGAGTGGAAGAAATGGGACATGAATTCCAAACCTCTGTTGGAGGTGATATGGGAGGGAACTCCATGCTGTGAGAATACATGGAGTAGGAATAGCTTTGCTAACTCCGGAGATGTAATTGTGTCTTGTGTCAGGATGAAGATACATTGTTTGGATAGGTGATCAACTACAACGAGTATAGCTGTAAATCTGGAGAACGCAGGGAGTTGTTCAAAGAAGTCCATGGAGATGAAGTTCCATGGTTTCTCAGGAATGGGAAGTTGTTTCAACAATCCATAAGGCCAGTGTCTTGGAACCTTCATGTGGGCACAGGATATACAGGAGGAAACATATTCCTTTACAAAGGTCCTGATTCCTGGCCAAGTGTATTCACGATGAATGAGTTCTAAGGTCCAGTTCTGGCCGAAATGTCCAGAGAGTGGATGATCATGTTTGTACTGGAGTACTCGGAGTCGGAGGTCATTAGCATCTGGGATGTAGATGCAGTTGTTGAGACGGAGACATGTGGAGCTCAGCCAGTGGGTCGGAGGGGAGTGCAGAGAGTATGTCACTGTGGAGTTGCTCGACGTCAAACAAAGTGCTAGCCCAGTGTTGACGACCTCAAATCTAATAAAGACTTGGATTACCTCACACAAGAAACTTGCTTATAGAGTAAAGAATAGTTGAGGGAAACCCAACAAGAACTTGACTGAAGTTTTTGGGGCGTTGATATTCGACTATTTATACTGTTACAAGTGTTTGTACATATTATGATACTGGTCCATGCCTATCTATGATGTCATGACTCGTGTATGATAAGGAATGTTCTAGAAGGTACAGTAATTAAATAAGCGACACTAGAACATTCTAGGTCACAGAGATTAAAGACATGAGTTAAACATGTGTTTAGGTTCTAGACCTATTATGTAATGTCACATGATATGGAAGTGAAATCTGAAAGAGAAGTCACGTGACTTTAGATAAGGTAAAGTGAAAAAGATAGGGGTTAAATCATGATTGTAACACTACCCCCCTCCTATGGTTCGCATTCTAGGCGAGACCAGATAGGCGGTGCGTCCGTATAGTTTTCATAAGGATTAAATAATGTTGCGAAGTTGGTTTGTGTCATACGTAGACGACGGGGTGCCACCGGGTTGTTGGTGTAGAACTCTCGTACTGCTTCCTTTGCATTAGTGAGATGTCCTTCAATTTCCCATGTGCAACCTTCCTCTTCTTCGCCTTTCCAGTGAACTAAAAATTCTAATTTGCAACCCTTCAATCGGGAAGCAACAATATAATCTACTTCGAACTCCTCGTGTCCTTCATTGGTAACCAGTACCGGTCTGAGTTTGTACGTAACTTGGCCCGGGAGGTGTTCTTTGTAAGGTTTAATGCATGAGATGTTAACCACTTGATGTATTTTCATGTGGCGTGGGAGTTTAAGCTTTACAGTGTTCATTCCCACCATCTCTAATACTTTATAGGGGCCCAGCCACCGTTCCATAAGTTTTCATGATTGGCGAGTTTCTCTCAAGTTAAGGTTTTCCATTGATAGCCATACTTGGTCGCCTTCTTTATAAATAGGTGCTTCGCTCCGCTTTTTGTCCACTTGAGCCTTCATACGGCTTTGGGCGTTTTCCATATTTTCTTTTACGTCCATGAGTGTTTGTGTAAAGTCCTTGGCAAATTCTGTCGCAGACAGTGCCTTTACGTTAGATAGTGGTTCTATTCCCATGCGTGGTCATATGAGTGTGTGACTTCGAAGGGTGACTTCTTGGTTGTGGAATGAACTTTGTTATTATATGAAAACTGCGCCAGTGCTAACCATTCGGACCATTCGTTTTGTTTCTCGGCCGTAAATAACCGTAAATACTGTTGAAGATCTCGATTGACTCGTTCTGTTTGTCCATCCATTTGTGGGTGGAAAGCCGTGGACATATGGAGTTCGATCTTTGGCATCTTGCCGAGATCCTTCATGAGTTATGCCGAGAACTGTGGTCCTCGATCCAAAATGATTGATCGGGGGAGGCCGTGAACCTTCCATATGTGATCCTGATATAATTTAGCAGTTCCCAACGCTGTTATTGTTTTGGTTATGGGAATGAAGCAAGCTTCTTTTGAGAATCTATCTACCACGATGAGGATGCTATCAAAGCCACTCGAGTCAGGTAAGTCCATAATAAAGTCCACAGAGATGTCTTGCCAAGGTCCTTCTGGAATTTGATTAGGCTTTAGTTTTCCAGCCGGTGGAACATTTGTCGGCTTTATCCGAGTGCATCTTATTGAACGATAGTGCTCTATAGCAGCTGTTCGATAAAGTAGTTTACATACAATACGTACAACATGTACAACCTTAGGGCAAGTACATAGTTACAACTCCGCTTGAAACTGTATGTATATAATACATGGTTTATCACCATGAATAAACAAGAAATTCCACTACTTTCTTCCATGTGAGTTAGTGTTGCTCTCCTCTAGCACTCCTTCTTAGGATGCTGCTTTTATATCCTTCAACAGGTTATGAGCACTCTAGCTCACCTGCATGGAGTGCCATGGCAATGCGCAATCACCTTGCTGCATACCGTGAGAACTCTAGAAGAAATTTTTTTCTTGTCGCTCTCTATCCTCTTTTTTATTGAAGCTGACGAATTATTTCTCCTAGCTTCACCACTACCATGACTTCCGCTCTATTCAACACCATTCCCATCCTCGATGAAACCAACTATGTGGACTGGGCCCCCTTAATGGAGGCCTACTCCATGTCAACCAGTGACTTCTGGATCTACGGAGAAACCAGACCAACTCCAGTCCCTGGTGATAAAGATTCAAAAGAAGAAGTTGACGCATGGGATGTGACTAACGCCAAGGTACTTGGCTCTATCAGGCTCAGGGTCTCAGCCCCCATTCAGGTCAAGATCGGATCTTTGACTACAGCCACCGAGACCTGGAAGGCGATCAAAGATATCTATGGTAAAACCGGAATTGCCAACACTTACTCTGACTTTAAGAAGATCCTTGACAGCCGCATCCCGTCTGACCAACACCCAGGCAAGGCCCTCGACCAGCTTATCATGCTCTTGTCTCAAGGAAGCTGACTTCGATATCACCACTAAAGTCCAGATCATGATCTACTGGCCAAGTTACCTCCCTTGATGGAAGTTGTCGCTCAACAACTTGCCGCGTCAGACAAAATTGACTTGACGACGCTCGACGACCTTCGAAAGACAATTGTCTTATCATGGGAAAAATGTGCCACATGACACTTGGGACCTTCTTTCTCCTCCACAACACATCATTCAGCTCGAAAACTCTCCACCATCAAATGGAAACCTGCTCGTCCCTCTTTCCATTTGCAGCAGCAGCAGCACACACCCCAAAAAGGCAGCAGCAGCAGCGCGAACGAAAGAAAGGATGCCCCCATGATAAAAAACAACCCCATGGGAATCGCGGCAGCAAGGGCAAAGGGCCTGCTCACAGCACCCAAGTCCATTTTGCCTCCCTCGCCTCCCTTGACAATGATCTCGCCGACATCCCCTTCACCCTCCCCACCTCTACCAATGACCCCCGCGCTCTCGCGCACACACCCGGTGCCACACAATATGGCCCACCAGCCAATTCAAGCACCGAGCGCTCTCTCTCGTTGGCCCATCAGATTGGCATTACACCCTCCATCGAAGTCGCTTGGACTCTCGATACGGTTGCAGGGGGACTTCCCCTCCTCGACCATATTCACTCCCCACCTTGTCGTTCTCTCACCAACCATATCGTGCGCACCACATTCACTCCTGCACCCTCCTCATCCTCTCACCTCACATTTTTGCCATGACACCTCACTACTCGCATCGTCGCCCCACTCCCTGCTTGTTCCGTCTCCCTGTCTCACCATGTCGCCCCCAGCCTCACCGCTTGTGGTACCCCCACAACGCTTATACCTGCATCGCCACCTCTCCAACCCGCCATCTCGCCCATGTCCCTCTGCGGCTCTCTCGGCCAAGCAGACGAGACAGGCGAGTTATTTGACGAGAACACCTATGTCAACCTCCCCGGCCACATCTCCTATGAGCAGGACGTGCTCGATGGCACTGTCACCCTCCCATCTCGTATCAACCCCAACAGCTCACTCTCGACACCACGTGACTGCAAACGTGCACATCAACATACCCCATGCCATTCCTGGGATGAATACGATGAAACCGAGACCATCGACATTTACGGCTCGGACATCGACGGGGAGATTGCCCACGTGGCCGGCATCCTCGACAACTACTTCCTTGACGACGAGCGCGATTACAAGGAAGACGAAGACAACATTATCATGTCAGTACCTTCTCTCCCCCCCTCTACATCTGTGCTAAACGAGTTACCTCCCACAGAGAACAATAATTTCTCGCTCGTAACACCACATGTATCAGTACTCTTACTAGATACAAATATATGTGTGCATTCTACCCTGTTTTCTCAGTGTGCTAGATGTAAGGGGAAGTCAAAATTGACTGACGAAGTCATTTGGACAATTGACTCTGGAGCATCCCTCCACTTCACTTTCGCGATATCAGACTTCGCTGAATATTCTGAACTACACGATGCCATAAATGTATACAGTGCAAATGGCATGACTCAAATCAGAGGAGTTGGTACTGTTATACTCTCAATATTACAGGACGATGGCAGCAACTATTCAGTTCACCTATTCCCTGTACATATATCATGTACCCGATACAAATGCTAGACTCCTATCTATGGGAGGATTTCTTCAGGACAACATGACCATGTGCGGTAACTCGCAGCAAATGTCATTACATAGGAAGTCAGGAGCTGAATATATTCGCTTCTATCCTCGTCACCCAGGTGACACCATTCATACCCTGAAATCCTTACTATATGAAAAGATTGTCACACACCTAGGAGTCATATATTTTTTTGACTACCAAACTATTCATCGGAGATTTGCTCACCCTTCATGTGATGTTCTATCCCATGCAAGGAAGCATACTAAAAATTTCCCCACCATTGAATTCCCCAAGAAAAATTCTCTCTGTCCTGGCTGCACTCTAGGAAAAATGCCAAATTGTGCATTTCTACCAAATGAAACTCGCGCCTCTTGTCCTTTTGAATTAATTCACTCGGACCTCAAATCTTTCCCTGTGGACTCCTACAGGAAATTTAAATACCTGATAGTCTTCGTTGATGACTTTACTGGCCACACTTGGACTACCTCCATGTGCCAAAAATCCCAATCCCTATCCTCGACCAAGGACTTCCTTTCAATGGTAAAACCCAATTTAATTCCACTGTAAAGACTTGGATGTCTGATGCAGGAGGGGAATATAAATCTGATGCTTTCGATGTGCTTTTTAAGCAGCATGGCATCAAGATCGCACAAAGTGCCCCCCACACTCCTCAACAAAATGGTCGTGCTGAACGTTTTACAGTATGCACACCATGATGGACAAGGCTGAAGCCATGAGACATGAAGCCTGCATTCCCCCAAGCTGGTGGGAATTTGCAACCGCTCATGCTGTCCACATCTATAATCGCACACCTCTCAAGAGATTAAATTGGTGCACTCCCTATGAGTTGCTGCACGATGAAACTCCTGATATATCTCACCTCAGAGTCTTTGGATGTGGCGCTTATGTACACATACCACATGATGTATGGATAAATAAGCTTGCCCCCAAATCTGAACTAATGACCTATCTTGGTGTTG
>JBBPRX010000707.1:0-12298 GCA_038093195.1 Boletus fagicola | reverse complement strand
CTCTCTCTGGGTGTGCTCTTCTTCGTCATGGCCGAAATACTGTAGGAGGTATCATTGTTGGAGTGCTTATTATTACATTACGGGCTAGTGCTGGTCATAAACCGTCGCGCCTTCTCACACTCGAGACATGTCCCTCTGATCTGCTGCAGCTTCAGCGGACGAACTGACCTTTCTCTGTTACTTTCCTTCCCACTCTCGACTCTCGTTTCTGCAATTACCCGATCTCTCCCAACACCGCTCGACTCGCAGGTAACTCCCACCTTCGTTTGCTTGCACCGTATTTCCCTCCAAGGACCCAGTAAGCCTCCTCACCCTCCATCATGATTGCAAATCGCCTTATCGTTTGATTCGTTTCCCGACCTCCGATCCCAACCGCCACTCAACCACAAAGGCCCGATTTGTTTCTGAAAATCTTCAGGAAAATTTATCTCCTGGCTTGGCCGTCCCATTCCTTTGAAATCGAACCTGAGGAGGGTTGAAGAATGTTTGTTTTGCCTTGCCACTCGAGTCCTCTCTCGTCGCTCACTCACCGTTCCCCACTCACGCGATGCATACCCCCAACCATCGATCATCCGTGGTGCCCGCCAGCATCATGACATCTTCAACGGGAACAGTATCACATTCCAACGAATCCCGTCCCGCCGGTGGCGCCGCAACAAGTGGCGGGACAAGAACACCGCGTCGTGTTCAGTGGGCTAGTCATGATGATGTTCAGCCTGACGGTCGCCCAGAAACCTCGCCTCAACAAAGTATTCATGAACTTGACGAGATGGGGCTTGACGTATGTTCTTGTTTTTCGATCATTCTATTTCGGGAAGCTGAGAATGGTCTGAAGCCCGGTGCATTCGAGACACTCAGGAGTGCCTTGGAGAGGCACCGGTCGGAGGAGCGTCTTCATAGCGAGTCGGGTCCACAGGAGGGAAGAGCGATTGCACTCCCTTCAATACCACCCCAAGCTGTCGTCCCACTCCGCGCGACCACCTCCGCACCGGCGCCCCATCATAACCCATTCACAAGTCCGCCCGTTTCATTGTTAGGCCATCCCCCGACCCACGTGAATAGCGATAATCCATACCCCACCACGAGCGCACCTCGAACACAAGCATCAGAATCACGAGGCACGGGTACTTCATCCACAGAACAAAGTTCACCAACCGTAGACAATGTCAGTCCCCATCCGTCAGCTTCCACACTTGTCGCGCAACGTACGCATGATGTTCCTGGAGAAGTATGGATAGACCCTCTAGAACGAGAAGGATTACCCGTCCACGCACTAATACCCAATTCCGGAGACCGACGAGAAGTTGGAAATACTCTCCGAAGGAGATCGACCTGGGCACGAGGAAGCAGACATGGCGATGCAAGCTTCGGAGAGAAGCACATTGAACGAATGGCAGAACACCAAGCCGCGGGAGTTGTGAGAGCACACACAAGACGAGGTTGGCGCTGGCTCCATCGCTCGCCCAACGGTAAGAAGACTATCAAACCGGAAGGCACGCACGAAAGGGAGAAAGATAGAGGAATGGGCGAGAAAGGAAAGGGGACGAGGCGTACTCACCGTCGTCGCCGCCATACCCACTCTGATGCAGAGAACGACACCGATTTCACCGATGGAGAGTTTCACCGCCCAGGACGGATGCGCAAAGAAGTCCCTGGTAGTTGGTTGGCACCCGTCATGCGCGTCCCTCGTCATGGCCAGCAACAACCTCCCGGGGACCACCATCGCGGTCAGCACCATAGTCCGAAGTTTGGTAACGGTGTACTCAGTGCATTGCTGGCACTTTACGGCCACGATCACGAGCATGATGATGAGGGAAGCACAAGCGGGGCAAGTACCCCAGGTGGGCAGAGCCGTACTAGTTCCGACGCGGGAAGTGAAGACGGCATCCTTTCGAAACCTCATCGCCCGTGGCTACCTGATCAGGATGATAATCATGACCATTCCACCTCGAAAGGACAGAACGGCGTCAAAGAAAAACACCCTGGCAAGTCCAATCTCGGCCGCTCCTTGAAGGGGGGATCTGCTTCATCTATCCTTGCCCACCTCAAGTCTCCATCCCTTCCTGCAGCTTCTACGACTGCCGCCCTCATTGCTGGAGCAGGTACGCTATCGGGAGCGGCCGCACCGCAGCAGGCGACACTCGCGCCGAATTTGAAGAGGTCTGGTTACAACCTCGTGAGATACTCTTTGGAGGAAGCTCCGAAACTTGTTTCAAGAACCCCTAATGCAATCTCTCGTGGCCTCCGACGTGTACGCAGCGCAGATTCTGACATCGCAGTCACCGATCCTCGTGTGAGCGAGGAAAAGGAAAGTGATGCAGAATCGCCCGACACTCCTGTCGCTACAATTGTGGCGTCTCCGGCTACGGGTGCGGAGGGTTTGGTAAACAGACCAAAGGTGGGTACCCCCGGAGGACGCAAGGGATGGACTGGCAGGTTGAAGGATTTTCCGTTACCCATGCATTTCTCTCCGAGTCACCTTAGAGCGGTTTCGTTGTCTCAGGCGGAAAATGGATTTCATACCCCCTGCGAGAGCGGCACTGCAACACCCAAGACTGTGAGCGCCGGAGATACGCCTGTGGACGAGTTTGGTGAGAAGAAGGATTACTTCGATCTTAAACACTGGGAGAAAGAGACCCGGCGAATTGAAGAGCGGGAGCGGAAGGAGCGGAAGGAGAGGGAGAAGCGGAAAGAAAAAGAGATACGACGCAAAAGAAAAAGGGCAGAAGTCTATGTCCGTCGCCCATCTTCATTCGTTTCACGGATTGACTGAAATCGCGCTAGATTACGAGGCACGTGGCTGAGATTCTTCAAAGACAAGAATTCATCATGAAGCTTGCCCGTGCCATGATGATGTTCGGGGGCCCTTCGCACCGTCTAGCAGCGCAGATACAAAGCACTGGACGTGTGTTAGATCTCGAACTCAGTTGCATGTACCTGCCGGATGTGATGCTCATCTCGTTCGAGGACAACGCGACGGGGACGAGTAATGTCAAGTTCATCCGACAAGGCAGCGCCTTGGATCTGGAGAAGCTTGGGGATGCACATTCATTGTACTGGAACGTAAGTAACGTGAACATTTTTGATAGCATATATGCGACGAACCTTGGCTTCTAGGTCATTCATGACGCTATGTCAGTTTCTGCGGCGTCGGCTTCGTTGGATGTTCTGATGCGCAAGAAGCCCCTGTACAACTTTTTACAGCTGACCGTCATTGGGGGAATGTGCTCTGCCTCCATATGTACGGTCTCATTTTCGGGCTCCTTTATTGACTCTCTCGCATCGGCACCTCTCGGTGCACTCCTCGTTGGGATTCAGCTGATCGGCGTGCGCAACGAATTATATGCGAACGTGTTCGAAATCACCATCGCAACGCTCTTGAGCTTCTTGAGTGCCGCATTGGCATCGACCAAACATTTCTGTTACTCGGCCGTTGCCAGCAGCTCCGTAGTATTGATCCTCCCGGTGAGCAGCCGCGATCGAGCCTCTCCGTCGCATATAGCTAATGAGAGCGCGTACTTGAAAGGGCTTTATCGTGCTCAGCGGGTCTCTCGAGCTTTCGTCGCGCTCTTTGGTTGCTGGTGCTGTTCGATTATGCTTCGCCCTGATGTACTCGCTTTTCCTAGGCTTTGGGCTCGCGATCGGTGCTGAGATGTACCAGAAGATACTCGGGCAGTCGATTATTGGCCAAACAGACTACACATGCATGGACTCTCATGACCCTACGGGACCGTGGTGGCAGCAAACCCCAAGCCTGTGGTGGGCGTTCTTGACAGTACCGATGTATTCTCTGTTTCTGAGCATGAGACTGATGGCTCCATGGTGGAAGAAAGAAATGGTAAGTACTTGCAGTGATATGCGCTTTGCCGCATATATCGACGGTAATTTGCATCATAGATCCTGCTTATCGCCATCGCGTCAATCGGTTGGGTGACGAACCACTTCGTGGGCACTAAATTCCCGAACCAGAGCGATATCAGCGCAGCGGTTGGGTAGGTCCCATCCATTTCACCACGATGGTACACGTCGTATGCTCATGGGATTTTCGGTGGGTTTAGTGCATTCGCGGTTGGATTTGTGTCCAACATGTACGGACGCTTTTTCAATGGAAACGCTTTCGTTGTCATGGTAAGTTCTTCGTGTATTGAAGCCAAGGCAACTTCAGAATGAATCAATCGGCTATCAGATCACCGGTATTCTTTTCCAAGTGCCTTCTGGCCTTGGAAACGGGGGTCTGCTGAACTTTGTGTCAGACCAGACGTCGGGATCGTCATCCTCCTACCTGAGCGGATTCCAGACAGCCTTGCAGCTGATCTCTGTTTCGATTGGACTCACCGTCGGACTCGGCATTTCTTTGGTCGTCGTACACCCTGTCTTGAGTCGCCGGCGCGCTGGTGGCTTGTTCAGCTTGTGATGTAAAGGAAAACAAGGTTTGCTTGCACTTCCTCGCGTGTCCTTGACAGCCCGGATCAACCCGCTCCGGATATGGTTATAATATTATGTGCCTTAGTTCGAGGTCGTCCCAAGATCCACCAGGTCACTACATGGCTTTTAGAGCGATTTAATTCCTTTTGTTTCGTTCTCTCTCAACATTACCGCTCCATTCGAGGTGCTTTGTGAGAATACGCTCTTTTGGCCGTTTCATCTCGGTCACCCCTGACCGTGGCTATTTGCCTCTTCACGTGTGCGCCCGCTCTTTGCAGTCGATTATAATCATGACATTTTTTCAACTTTTTTCTTTTACTATGCACGCATGTAGATACACTGAGTTGTTGGACGTTCAGGCAACACTTGGTTTGCCATTTTTGCGGCCGCTTCTAGTGGGTTCAGCTGGCTGTGGTAACGTGGACCCTAGCACAGGCCATGGAGAGCTGTGACTGGATCCGAGGGCGGCGGACTTTTCTACAACGGCTGCCAGATATTCCAAATTAGGGGGTGGTTTGGAGAGTACTTGGCTTTGACAGAAAGTCAGGTACATGACATTTCCCCGAGATTTAGATAGCAGTCAACTCCCTCTCTCTCTCCAAAAAAAAATACGTACACAGCTGTTTTCGTAGAACGATGAGGGTCTGAGAAATAGATAGCAATATAGTCATCGCAAAGTGACGGCTTGTACGAGTTGAAATTTTTTTTGGTCAAAGGGATTTGCTTGAGAAATGAACGGATGGATTGTTACACGGGTTGCGATTGGCTGGAGAGTGTCTCCGTGCGGTGCCCCTGGAGAAAGCAATCATGTCGCGTGTTTGTCAAGTTTTTTTAATCTCACCTTCGTTAGAGCAGCACTCCTCACAGACTCACCGTGTAGTCACGGTGTCCATATAGTATAACCCAAGACCTCCACCGAGTAGTCCACGTTAGTAATGGGAGTCGACTGTAACAGCGCGTGCCTTGTGGATGCTGTCACTGTGCCTGAATACGGCCGCCTGGCAGGAGCACCGAAATGATCCGTTAAGCCGCGACTGAGGAGTGACCTCACATGAGACTACCCACACTGTCGCCTCATTTTCTACGGAGTTGCAAGGTCATGGCGCATATGCACGGTGAGCTATTGATTTTGCCCGATTGCACCGGGGCGCATCAACCGGAAATGACGAGGGAATGAGAAGCAGGGTGTAAGTAATTTCGAGCGTGTCAATGTCACTGGATATCATTTTTTTCGAGTGCAATCTTGATCCCAAGAGCTCTATCACGTCAGTTCATTGTAGTGGGATGTAGGATCTTCAAACACAATAGGTCAAGTTGGATGACATACAGGTAAGTTATGTTCTGTCAATCATATTGCGACATTTCGAAGGTTCGGCCAATCACATTGGCCTGATTAACATACATATTCTCACACGAGAGGCTCGGGAGTCACAGACTTGCAGGTTCAGAATTACGAAAAGCCTCTGAATGTCGTGGACGAGCTGGTCAACTCTTGGCATGATTTTTTCCCGGGCGATGCGGCTGCCATGCTAAATACACATCTCGGCCATGACGGTCACTACCCATCCTCTGATCACTGAACCCTTCGCAGGCTCCGTTTCCATCGTATGACCAGCATTACCCGCACAGGGTGAAATCGACGTTCGGAAGCATCTGTCTTTTGTGCATCGAGATATCTCGTGAAAGATGTCGATGGAATATCCCGATGCAAATGTCGATCAGTTTCTCTTAGGTGACTGTCCCCTTTTCTCCTCAAGGAATCCAGCTTAGCTCGCGCACGTCCGGCAGTGCTCGTCACCGTCTTACATTCCATTGCTGCTGTTACGAGTATGTATCTGATCGAACACCTTTCGCAAGTGCTGCATGAATGGACTTTATTGTCATTTTTCTAGCCTGCTTACGATTGTGGGTCCGAGTGCGTTTGCAGCGACTCTGGTGGGAAGATGCATGGGCTGCCCTGGCACTATGCTTCAACGTTATTTGTGCGGTGTCGACTTGGATACTGAGCTTGCCACAACGTGCGTTCCACTGCAATTCGTTCTTCCTCAGTATCACAGAATACCTTTTTTTCCCACCCCTTGCAGGTTACGACCCTTGGTATATGTCGAGGGAATCCCATATCATTTCGATGTGGTTAAGATTGCTTTCACATTCGTGTCTGTCATGGTGAATTCCATTCCATCCCGTCCCCATTTGATACGATGTTTCACGTTAATTGTTCAGGGCGGCTCGGATGAGCATCATGTGCTCTCTAATAAGGATGGTACCCCCTTCTGGTCGGATGCGGAGTATAACCAGTGGCTTTGCTGTCTTCTTCTTTTTCTTATGGGTGCTATGCGCCACCTCTAAGGCCTACACTTGCGGTTCGAACAGGTCATGGTATAACCTTGCAGATATCCAATGTCCAATTGGCCTCCCAATAGCCGCGATTGAATTCACGAGTAATCCCTCTCTTTCCTAATGTCTTGTAGCTTGGATTGACGAAACATCGGACAGCTGATGTTGTTTCTGATGTCATCTTGGTTGCATTGCCCACTCTGATACTGTGGCGGACAAGGCTACCTAGGAACGAGCGCATTCTCATGCTCTCCTTCATCGCCATGAGCCTGCTCAGCGTTATGGCAAGCATAGTTCATGTTGCATTCTTGATCCCGGTCTCGGGGTATACGGCTAGTATGACCGCCGGTATTGAGGTACGTTGCTTGCGACGACTGCCCCATGTTGGACTGAAACGCGTTTCATGTACAACAGGGTGCCCTGAATCTCACGATTTGTAACCTCCTCATCTTGGTGACCAGCCTCTACCGTTTCTTCCGGAATGGCGGGGACATCGAAGAGGCGGATAATAGTCCTGGCGTGACAACGAAACCCCCAGACGCTTCGTCCTTACGGACGGCCATGGATACTCTTACGACAATTGATCTCGAACGTCTCGAAGTCACGTCAATTCGCAGTACACAATCAGCGCCAACAACTCAATCAGAAGCAATTCTAATATGTGACCTTTCGTCGCGGTCGTGTTTCGAAGTCTTGATCGAGCACGCTTAGTGTCGGGTGTCGATTAGATGTTCGAGGGGCGTCTGCGTAAGCCAGACTTCATAAGAATGCTTCGGCATCAATTTCTCATCATACATACGGGTTGTCTTTGTCTACTAATAATCTGCGCAGTCCGAATACAATCCTAGGAGCTAGTCTCACTGTTGTCAAACGATACTATTACATTCCCGGTCTTGCTACATATGTAATCCGTAGAAGATATTTGTTCATGTTTACTCGCTGAATGTTGACTTGTGAAATCCCTCTCTATCTGCGTTTGAGCAAACCTACGACGTAATCGCTATGAGCTGATGCGATTATCGGATCCGCTGCTGCTCGATTGTTCTTTTTCGGCGCGTTCCTCGGTCCCCGCCCCCGCCCAATGTAGTGCGTTTCCAAATTGTTGTGTTCCCTGGTCGTATCGTGATTGGTCGGGAAAAGTTCACGTTTGTCTCGGCGTCTGATATTATTTCCAATGTACATCGCTCACAAGACCCTACTACACAGGTTCTCCAGATGATCAACAAGGCGCGACCAGTTGGCGGTCCATGTGCACGTCCTCCAAGTGGACTGCGCTGAACTCGCGGACGTCCGTGTTGTCCAAGTCCGTGAGAACAATTTCAAATTCATTAACGGGCATCGTTGGATCGAATAGGTAAGTTCATGAGTTCATGATACCTGTCGGAAGGCTTGAAACGCACAAACTCGCAATTATTGCCGGCGTATTCTCCAGCCTGTCCACGTGGAACACAATGGTGGTTGCCGCTGGCAACCTCATATAACACGGGAGCTCGCGTTTCGTTGGCGGGCGGGACCAGATATTCTGCGCAATTGCGGAAGGTTCTCAGGAATTACACCCGAAACTTGCAATATGGGACGCTCTTCGGCGAACATACACGACGTGGAGTTGAAGTTTCAACGCGACATATCAAGTCACGTGAGTTCATCTCAAGATGTTGGCATGTTACGAACGGCGCCGATATGCCGGCAACGTGATACAGTAATGGGTGGAGCCGCCACGTCTTATCGCAACTGCACCAGCCACTGCAGTGCCCGGGCCATCGTATCCACGGGTTTAGCTGCGGAGCTGGGAACCAATTAGCGTAACTATATACACGCTTCACGACAAGTCAGTCCCATCTTTCATCTTGTTTCGTCTCGTCGTCCTCCGGCGCCATCGTTGTAATGGCGATACCTATTCGCTTTGTGCTGGTAGTCGTTTTTGTTCTCGTGAGTATCGTCATATTCAGCGAGTCTGATGAAACCTCAACGGACTCTACTGTGAACCAGGCAATGCTTCTTGTCACATTCAAAATTTACAATCTTCCAACGTTCGAAACGCTGGTCGCTTTAAAACCTTCCCCAAGTCCAAGTCATGATTCCCCTTCGCTTGCCGATTTCACGCCACACACTACCTTGGACGCAACTGAAAGAGCAAATGCCACGTTTGTTATTCTTTGTCGAAACTCCGACCTCGACGGGGTTATCCAGAGTGTTCGAAGCGTTGAAGATCGGTTCAACCGCGAATATGGATATCCATATGTTTTCTTGAACGAGGAGCCTTTCGATGATCAGTTCAAAAAGTATGTTCCTTTAACCAGATCGAAGTGCATGGTTTTGAGCTATCGCCAAATGAGGCGCCTATCGGTCTTATCGTCTGCCCAAATGGAGTTTGGGACCATACCACATGATCATTGGTATGCGCCATCATGGATTGACGATCAGAAGGCTGCAGATGCTATGAAGAAGATGGAAGAGGATAACGTTATCTATGGAGGTATGTCATACTAGAACTTCAGGGGTAGGTCGAATACCCGACCACTCATTTATTTCATATAGGCAGCCTTCCCTACCGCAACATGTGTCGGTTCAACTCCGGTGTGAGTGCACTGTTGAAACGGTCTTGACGTACTAAGTTCATCATTCTCGGAAGTTTTTCTTCAGGCATTCACTACTTCAAAAGTACAGGTGGGAGTTTTTGAATTGGCGTGCTCGTATTTTTACTTATTTTGGACGATACGGCTAGGTACTATTGGAGGATCGAGTGAGTCTTGACCTCAACGTCAATGAAAGTGGGCTAAGCGAGTGATCTGCAGGCCATCTGTCCACTTTCATTGTAATATTCCCTCAGACCCTCTTCGGTTCATGCAGGACCATAACAAGACCTATGGTAGGTTGGATACAATCTCCTCCTTTGCTGCACACGCGGCATCGTGTCAAACTTTTTTCAAATTCCTGTCAACTTGATACTCACGGAAGCTTTACCAGGCTTCACGATTTCATTGTATGAATTCCAGGCCACGATACCCTCCCTGTGGGAGACGGTGAAAGGTACGTCTGACCCTGCGCTGCCAAGTTTGCGCAGAAATTCCGTTAAATCATATCCCATTGTTTCCGATTTGTCTTGTAGAGTACACAAGGGCACATCCGGAGACAGTGAATCCGCACAACGCCCTCGGGTTTATCTCTGACGACAGCGGATACAATTACAACCTATGCCACTGTAAGTAGCTCCGACTGCCCCTTGTGCGTCATGCTTATCACCCCCGGAACAACGCTAGTTTGGTCCAACTTCGAGATTGCAGACATGGACTTTTGGCGAGGGGAGACGTATATGTCTTTCTTTGAATTCCTCGACCAGGCTGGAGGTTTTTACTACGAGGCATGTTCCCTTTCTTCACCCAGCACGGGCAGTGGTGCGCAAGCGTGTGAAGGCTCACCGATTGACACAGCGTTGGGGAGATGCGCCTGTGCACTCCATCGCCGCAGCTTTATTTCTGCCGCGTAACTCCATTCATTTTTTCGATGAAATCGGGTATGAGCATGCGCCCTTCACCCATTGTCCCACGAACGGGCAGCGCTGGACCGACGGCCGGTGTTCGTGTAACCCGGAAAGCAGCTTTGACTATGACGGTTACTCCTGTCTACGGCGATGGGAAAACACCGTATAACCAATAGACCCGGTCGTCACATTGGTCTTGCGCAGCTGCGCTCTCCCTCCACCGCCTTCTGGTTTGGAACTCAGAAGCCACCGACAGGCAAATCTGATCTACTACTCACACGTCCACATAAACATCACGATTCTGATAGAGAACCCGCATCTGTATACAATAACCATATGATTCATATCCCATCTTTCTGGTCTAGTCGGTGTTGTCGGTAGTTTTGCTGAGACTGAAACTGCATTGACGCCCTGTTGGCGAGGTGAGTCTCCGTGTGACGGGTTCCATTAGGGTTGATATATGATATATGATATTTGGGTCAGGGTAGTAGTACTATGTGTTTTGACAAACCGCGGCCAACTCTTCCTCTGCCCACTGCCTCGCGCCACAGTGACTATGTCGCCGATCAAACGTCAACGTCGACTTGCGGCTTTTTAGCAACTCGCTCTCCGAGTCATCGTTATCACACTGCATTGTTTGTTGCTAGCAACAGATCATTGAATTGCTCGTTCGCATTCGGGCCAGCATGATACTAGTAGCCTAGACTACACCGCGTATGGTAGGCACTTGGTCATTTACTTAATAATGCATCCATGCCAAGAGATCACGGTGTACAAGCGGCTTAGTTAGTTGATGCCTAACGTGCTAGCAATGGAAGCCAAGCCTGGTGCTTCCTCCCAAAAACCGCTTTTGCTGTGCCTCCATCAAATCATGCCTCAATTAACTTTGCGGGCCAAGGTCGAAGACCGCCATACGATAAGCTCCGGGTCTCATTCCTCCTCGGGACTCTTCTGAACCTGCGATTACCGTGCTTGCATCTTGTGGTCGAAGAAAACGCCAGCTTGGGAGTGGCTCGGGATCTCGCTCTACTATTTTCAGTGAGTGACAAGAATTCGTGAAGAAGTCTCAGAGTGACTCGATCCGAAGTTCCGTCGGGAGCTTCAAGCAATGCAGTGGCCACCAGGCAGCCAGCGCCCGCTCGACAAGCCGATGGGCCGGCTGGCATGTGGGCCAAGCAGATAAGTTCTCGTAAATCACTGCTCAGAACTTTCGTTTTAAATTTGCGCCGCATTATGCTAGCATTTGGTCATTTACAGCCTCAAGGCGGCGGGCTCACTTCGGTTCGCGAACAAACGGTCCCCGATGGCTGCAGGATAGAGTCATGTCAGCATCGGGGGTCATATCGAATCCTATAAATAAAAGGAGGTGGGGAAAGGTAAATATAACATCATACCCTGCAGCCTCTCTTGTAATCCCTTTCTTCACGCGCAGACCCTTTTCTATTGAATTCCTCGTCATCACTTAGTAGACCTCCTGAACCATGACGCCAGTTGCAACCCCCGCCAAAGTTACTCCCGACGTTGTCTCGAACCTCAAGGCCTCCCTTCCTGCGGAGCAGCCTTCTTACGCGCCATCCACTCTCATCGATGTCTTGTCGTATGCCGCTGAGCGATACCCATCGCACGAGCTCAGCTTCATGACTTCCTCCGCTCACGACTCTTCTATTCAAACCAAGACTTTCAGCTCTTTTAACCAGAGCGTGCGCAACCTCGCCCGTGCGCTCCTGGAACTAAACAAGCCTGTTGGGTCCATCATTCTTGTTTACTTGACAGAACACGAGGACAACATGGCCGCCGTCTGGGCCTGTCTTCTTGCTGGTTACGTTCCGTGCCTGCAGCCTGCTCTCAGCGCACAGCAGGCCCACAAGGAGGCTCACATTGCCCACGTTACGAACGCGACTCGCTCGGCTACCTGGCTCACTAGTGAGGCCGGTGCAGATCAAATTAGATCAATTCCCGGATTGGAGATCCATCTCCTATCCGAGCTTAGGATCGCAGCAGAGGGATATATCAAGGAGATTGGGTGCACTAGATCAAAATGGCTCAATTACATCA
>JBBPRX010000706.1:0-12303 GCA_038093195.1 Boletus fagicola | reverse complement strand
GTCGGCAACATGCGAAGCTTTCGTCTGCATGTTGGTAGCACCCGAGTTGTCGGGGCGTGGCGAGAGAGAGACGGAGTCTATGACCTGTTCCTCGGGCGTATCTGAATCTATGTGTCGTGTCTCGAGAGCGACGACATCGGTGATTTTAGTTTGACTTGGGAGAATGCTTGAGTCGCTGGAGATTGCGCTGGGTTGTGTGTCGGGTACGTCGGAACGCTGGGCAGGCGCCGGAGACGAGTCTCCACTGGCGATGTGAGATCGGATGCGTCCAAACCGTTTCTTGATGGTGGCCTTCATTTCAGGAGTGTTTAAGAGAGCTGAAAGATGAGTGAAACACGACTGATAGCTTGGGAGGTGGTGGATCCAAACAACGACAGGCACTGTGGGATTACGGTGCTGTCGATGCGCCATGCACGGCCAGTGTTGAAAAGGTCGAATGTATATCGCTGCTTACCGACATTCGACTGACATACCCGACCCCAACAGACCCCTCGATCTCGCCGAAGCAACCGAAGTCAAGTGCGTGACGCCAATTTTCATGACCATGTCCACTGACTCACACCCAGAGCGTTCCCCCCCAATCTCATCAACTTCGCATACATTGTACATACCACACACAATGAACTACGCATGCATGCCGAAACCCTCTCTCAGCAGCAACGCGGCGAACGAAGGAGCCCCGACTTTTCCATACCAACTTCGTCCCAGCGTTCTTACATGGAAGAAGAGGAGCATGTTTTGATACTCGTGTTCACAGAGAATTCAAACGGGGAAGGAGTAATCTAGGTGGGTTTGACATTAATGCTCGCCGGTGTGTGTATGATAATGACCGTGCCATTCTTCAGTACTGAGCTTTCGCTTCCGCCTGCGATGACGAAGAAGCTGATCGAACAGCATGATGAGCGATTCACGCGTACTGTCAACGAGTAGGTTAATTATTTGACATACCTGCGTTTTTTTTTCGGAATGCTCGCACAGGCTTCTCACTGCGATGACAAGCTGACGGTCCCAGGTCCAGGGGAGCGACCTTTCATCGCCGACCTTATCCACAAACTCAAGATCAGGAATGGTACGAGAACCAAGTTATCGACCGCCATACGTTTGACGCGAGAGAAGCGAGAGAAGGTAGGCCACACATTACTTTACGAGCTTTGAGTTCTCCAACAGAAGATTTTCGCAGGCAACCTTGACGAGCTGCTGTCTGGGACAATCCAACACGCGCTGCGTAATGCGAGGAAGATCAATTTGTTATATTTGCATCAGGCGGCTGCCATCAATGCAATTGCGAAAAAGGGCCATGTTATTGTTAAACCTCAGCACGGCCTGTGTGGATGTCACATATGTCATTCGCTGCAAGCGTTTAGCGAACCAAACGTGGTGTGACAGGGTGATGCCGGACGTCGCAGATTTCGGACGTAAATGTGCGGAGAACGATGTCGCATGTTCATCACCGAGTTTACTTTCAGGTGTGGACGTAGTCACGGTCGTGTATGGTAAGTCGATTGGCACCGTCGAACCACGATCCATCAGGATCAGGTATGAGCTGCCCTTGTAACATACGTACAACATTCACTGACATCGATGCAGGAACAAGTACGTCTTGGACGTCGTCGACGTCGACATGCCTCCATGGGAACGCCAAGGCACCGGATTCTGATCCGACGTCCCAGAGCCGCTCTTAGTGCTCATGCGGTCCAAAGGCTTACGATTCGCTGAAGTGATCCACTCCGTGTATCACGCATGGATGCATCAGTCCGCGTTGGCAGCGGAGAAGGAGACGAGGTAGTCACCTCGAAGCGGAAGCAGCCGACGACGTAAGGTGGAATCGAGCGCGTGGTGTTGATCTCGCTGAACAACTCAATGTAGACTTATATTTCATGACGTTCAGTTTGATTAGACGGGTATTAATAGGAAGCAGAAGCACCGTTACGGTGACGACGAGATCGAGATGGAACAACAAGAACGGAAACGGAGGCACATGCTTATCAAGGAGGTTAAACTCTTTGCTGAGCAAATTGCGGAGGCTGCTTCAACTTCAGTACACCGGACTGACATGCTCAGACCCTGATCGGATTGTGAACAGACCGGAGAAACTGTCGAAGGTGACATTCCTTTCCGAGAGTTGTCATCTGAGGGTGTCCCTTACCGACCCAACATTCGGTTACAATCCACCACCGAATGTCTCGTCCATCCCATCGACCCTGCTTTCCTCGTTGTCACTCTCAACGAGATCGAAGTTGCATCCTTGCAACACCTCCAATTCTCACTGAAACAGATCGATCTCGTCCTGAATTTCAAAGACTTTAACGCCGCTCCATATCAACTCAATACCGAGCGCTCAGTTAGATGATGTCAAGGTTTGGCTCGAGTGAGTTGTTCTCTTGGAACCATCCTTGTGTGTATACTAATCTCTACGCGGGAAGCTCTATTGGGCGATGACGTCCTGTCAACCTGAATTGGGCACTGATCATGAAGGCAATCAACGAGAGTCCGTATGATTTCTTCCAGCAGGGCGGATGGAGTGCCCTCGGTGGTGGTAATGCAGGGGTATGGTTTCCATTTCGTTGTGCAAACCAGCTGGGAATGCTGAATGCGTGTCTCTTGTCGACAGAGCGACGCCGAAGGGGAATCAGACACCGAGTCCGAATTCGAGGCAGACCCAGAAGACCTCGCCTGAGTCGTCTCTAAAGAGAATGGGTTGCGTCTTTTTGCATTGCAGCGGACTCGAAACGGGCAGAGGCAGCCAAGGCGCACGGGGAGTCGGACGATTCGGATGACGATAAACCGAAGAAGAAGGGGCTGCTGCTGCAAAGAGTGCAAAGGGCAGGGCCTTAGGCGAATAGAAAACGGTGACCCACCGTGTGCTCAGTTCAGTATTCGACAAAGTAAATGTATAGTCGTCCCGAGCGATTCAATGTTCAGCACTAGAACGAGTACGAAAGAATTCGGAATTATCATAGAATATTTGTAGAATATTAGAAATGTTTCAAACCATAGATTTGAAACCGCCGCGAGGAAAAGAGTTTGGCGGACTTCGGTTTTGACGCCGAAAGGTCTGTTCCCAAATGTCCAAGTTCATCTCCACCACGCGAACACGACCGTGGGCAACTCGGACGACTTCACTGTCGTCGCAGAGAGTGTCGAACAGGCTTCCTGCACAAACATGTAGAACGTATGCCCAGGTGCGCCAGACAACTCCAGCAGGAGCTCGGGATAAGTCCGCTGTCGGGGTGCGTAACTCGTCTTCGGCTACAAGCTAAAGAAACAACTTTCGACGTGGTCTTTCAGGTATTCACACCGGCCGCCGCTGCGCTGTTCGTGGCCACTGGAGTCGGCCTGTTTTATTACTTCCAGTATGAGAAGCGGAAGCTGCAGGAGAAAAAAGGTTCGTCTCCATATGTAAACCTAACATCGCGCCGTTGAACTTTGCATCGTATCATAGAGAAGGAGCTCGAGTCTCGTTCAGTCGGACGCCCCCAAGTTGGCGGTCCATTCACGCTCACAACACACGAAGGCAAACCCTTCTCGGAGCAGGACCTCTTGGGAAAATGGAGTTTCGTGTACTTTGGATTCACCAATTGCCCTGACATTTGCCCTGCTGAACTCGACAAGGCCGGGGAGTTCCTCAATTCCTTGGGTTCGTATGTCCAATACTCGCGATACGCTGAGCGCGCTCACCATGTTGGTCGTAGAATCGGAATATGGACAGGTTTTCCAACCAGTCTTCATCTCTGTCGACCCAGCTCGTGACAGCACCGCCCAAATGAAAAAGTATCTCGCTGACTTCCACCCCCGGATCATCGGACTTACAGGCGATTACTCCTCCACCAAGTCTGTCTGTAAAGCATACCGGGTGTATTTCTCCACTCCGCCCAACGCAGACCCCAAGGGTGACTATCTCGTAGATCATTCGATATATATCTACTTCATGGATCCGCACGGCAAATTTGTGGAGGCTTTTGGGCAGAATAGCACACCAGAGGACGTGGTGGAAAGGGTCAAGAAGGAAATTGGAGAGTGGGCGAAGGAGACCGGGCGTCGAGTCTGATTCACACTGGGCTCCGTCCTACCACACTAGTGCTAGAGTATCCTACTGACCACTCATGTAATCGCATTGGCTCACCACTCACACATCGTTGCACTTTATTTCAAGTCTATACAAGCTGTCGGGTATGAGACCACGATTCTATTCCTCGAGTTCCTCCGCTTGTTGGGCTTTTAGCTTTGACATCTTCCTCATTCGACGCATCATGCTTCAGAAGCGTCAAACGACAGGCTGGCTTCCCGAAACACGTTCACTTACTCGTCGTATTGGCATCTGCCAGAGAACAGTCAATGCCCTGCCACGAGAACAAAAAACCCAACTCACTTTTCATACCCGTGTCTCTCATTCTCGCACTCCCAAGGGAGGTAGTAGTTCTTTCTCCGGCACGCGTTCAGCGGTATCAGCAGCCTGTTTGTCCGCCCCGTGGTCAATGGTCAGTGGTACTGAACACAACAACATGCGAAGAGAGAGACGCATACGCGGAACACTGGTCTCTCCATGCGACTGGCACCTTTGCGGCTTTGAGCTCCTCCTGGGATGCAGTATGTGCGGACACCATTGGGACAATCAGACGGCGTTTGGCCTTTTCTGTCAAAGTTACGGCGGATGAACACGATCAAGCGTGGCTGTGCTGTTACCCGAATTGCAGTCCGACTTTGGTCCGACTCTCACAGCATGAAAGCTTGGACCACTCGCTGACGAGTCCTCTACTAGCCAGTCCTGGAAATCACCAACGAAATATAGATGTAGGTATCATCAACAATTATCGTCCCAGGACAGGTTGTACAAAACTGAAATATCTCTTGCTGAGCGTTAGATCTATGACCCCCGTTGGTAACGCCGAATTAATCACCACTCGTGACTCATCTTGTGTAGATTTCAACGGCAATGCAATAATATCATGATATCCTCAGAAAGGACATGTACAAATGCAGGGGAACTCACTCCGTTTCGTTGCCCCTTCCTCTAGTCCGAATAACACAGTGGCTCCAAGGTTCGTCCAAGGAAGCAATGTTTCGGGACACAGAATGACGCCACAGCTGGCAATCTACTATCCGAAGTGAAGTGAACGTCTACTCGCGTATAACGCTGCTGTGTGAGCTTGCGGGGAATATCAGCGTGCCAGGACCACACGCTGAAGCTCTTTGGATTTTATAGATTTTGGATTTTTTTTCTGGATTTTGGTACGACAACAGCTATGGAAATGACACGCGGACGACATATACTGCACGCGTAAACAGACTACCACTGCAAAGCTGAGCTCGTGTCACATGTCAACTTGCCCCGCCAATGCTCGTAGCATCGTACCCCAAAAAATCCAGCCACGGTGGAAGGGCCACCTTGTATTGGCTAGACGTCGCCAGGCATCCCCTTCGTTTGACAGGAAGGGGAGAATGGCGGAGTTTCGAGGTTCGAGTCCAAAGGCTGAAGATAGTAAACCGAGGGCAAAGGTTGCATGCACGAGGCCGAGATCCGAACTCGGAGACGAACATACACTGCTGGAGCACAAAGGGAAGAGGAATGGGGTCAACGGATGCAAATGAGGTTTCCCACCACATCGAAATGGGCGTTAAACCGCAAGACGCATCCGGGGAGAAAATTGAGATAGGGTAATAAACGGCTGAGCAGTGCCAAGTTCGGACCAGGGTGAGCTAGTTTGCAGTGTCGTCTGTTTGAACGTGTGCGCAAGCGTCGTCGAAGGAATATTGCCGAGTCCACACATGTCATCCAATAGCCTTGTCGTGAATTTTCCGACCAAGACAATACCGATGCAACTTCGAACTGCGTCAAAAGAGTAATCGGAGGGGAGCGAGATGTTACATACCGAATCCAAATGAGCGACAATAGTTGGCACGAAACTAAACGAAATTAGTGAATGCGCCGGTGAAAACGGGGATAGCGAGAACATTCCATACCTGATGCAGATCACGAGACAAGCCGAATGCAAACAAGTGACGATCGTTGGTGATCGAACCACAAGAAACCTGATTGCGTGTGAAAATTGTGTTGAAGAGTCAGCAGGAAGAATATTAGAGCATACCATACGAAGTAACAGAGACCGAGTGCAAACAAGACTGTGCAAGGAAGGGACTACAGCTGACTGATACCACTTCAGAACGGTCCGTGGATTGAAACAAAGCGAAGAAAATGCGTACTGGAAACTTATCAAAGGAGTGACGATAGTTGGAATTGGCTGGGGAACTAAAATAGTCAGGATTGTGTGAGAGCAGCCGATGGAACATGGAACGCACCATGGCTGCCAAAGATGAAACCAAAATGTAAAGGAGTGACAATAGTTGGAAGGTGGAGACGAAGGGGTATAATGACGATCAAGGTACCTCACAGACGAGGTAAGGCTACCAGGGGCAACCGTGGTCCATACAGCAGTGAACGGGTATCCCTGTGAGTGCGGACGTATGCCTTGGTCGGTAACGAAGGAGGCGAGTCCGAGGACGTGGGCGATATGCATCGCACTTCCTCCTTGAACCAGGGCGGGGCTGGTGACGCCTTGCGAACCTTGTGAACATCGGGAACGCTGGCCATAGAAGCGGCGGGCTTTGGAGGCGGAGTCAAGGGACAGATCGGTCCCTCGTCAGACACATCGCCATCGGTTCTAGGAGTAGAAGAAGTCGATTCCAGCGAGTTTCGCCTCACATTGTCGAGACGCCACGTAGGGGTGAGGCGTGGAACGCTTGCCTCCTCGTCGTCGTACTCGGAGTCGCTGTCCTCGGAAAGAGCTCGAGGACTGCAGTCTAAGCTGGGGTCACGAAGTTCCGCAAGGAGTCTCCGCATTAGGGCCAGACCCTCATGATGCGCCGCAGGTATGTCGGCATCGCTCGAATTGTTTCGCGAGCCGTCGCGGCTATCGTGAGCACCGATATCGCAGTTCAAAGTTGTCGGATGGTCGTCCACGGCCTCGACCCGGCCCAGGGGTGTGCAGGACATGGCTGGATCCGTCTCTACGAACTTCAAGACATCGGATAAGCCGGTTCGGCAAGATATCGTGGGTATCAAGTCGTAACCCTCTTCCGGAATCGTGTCCTTGAAACTCTGGGAAAGGTATGTCACGTCAGCCATACCGTATCGTCGGGTACTGGAGGATGATCTTCGTGGCGACGTCAAAATCCCATCGTAAGCTGAACAGGAGAAATCGAACTCCGAATCGGAGGATGAGCTCTCAGACAACTCGTCGTCAGGTTCTTCCGGGACGGAAGGGAAATCAGACGTCGAGCTGCCAGACGAAGCATCTTCATCTTCATCCGGAATGGCAAGGAATGCGCCCGGACGAACTGTCATACCGATGATCTCGCTGATGAAGTTGACATCAATCGGCGAGCTCGTGTCGTAGGGCGGAAACTCTTTGATTCTGGGCCTTGCGCCTCGGTCCGGTTTCTCACCTGCACGCTTGGGACCGCCGCCGTCGCCATCGCCATCGCCATTGCAATCGTTGTCGTTGTCGCCCATGTCCAAGAACGAGCTCATGCCAGGCAGTGTTGGGTCAGACACTGGAATTTCATCTGCTTCGTCTTCCACATAGATTGCCGGAGCGAAAGGCGTCGCAGGATGACACTCAACGAGCTGGACACAACTGGTTGAGAAACATTTATGATGTGAAAGCCAGTCTACTCACATTCCAGAACGTCGGATGGAAGAATCTCGCATAAACCATACTGACGTGTTGCTGCGAACGAGTCAGCTCAAACGAAGAGCATGTATAGGTATCCAACCAACCTCGGGACCGACCTCTCGATCAACTGGCCAGTCAGTTGCAGCTGCCGTGGAAGCCTTAGCCGGACCGCGGTGACGCATAGACGACAAAAGATTGTTCAAGGAGGCCCAGGTGTTGTTCGTCCGGGTACTGTTCCCTGCCCCTCGCCCATGGTAGAAGTAGCCCGCAACCGAGACGATGGCGACCACAGCGAACAACAGGCCACCCGTCCCAAGGAGGTGTTGTGACGTCACCGAAGCAGACTGCCCAGTCGAGTCTGGGCCAAGAGCAACGGAAGGAGCGGCGGATGAGAGCACGAAAGCAGTAGCGACAGACGGAAGCGGAGACATGATGGTTCAATGGCAACTGAACTGGAGGACAGAGGACGAAGGGATGGTCGTATATATAGCCCAGGCATGTTAGCCTCGGTTTAGATTCGGCTGACATGGTGGAAGGGAACATTGTCAGCCTCTTGTAGCAGAAGGGAATTGAAACTAGGACTAACTGTGTCCATGTGTGGCGCGACCAGAAGTTCGTTGTGATTATAATTACCAGGATAAGAGGTGGCTGGCATCAGATTTGCACGAAAATGACGACGTGGATTCCAGCCGCAACTTTGACCTCGGTATGACTCGTCAACCAGACAACCTGTAGCCCTGATCACATGAATTCTGCACCGAGTGTTTTGGGGTGTTGCATGCGAAATCTTGGTTGCATGCAAGACTTCACGATGGCACGCGGGAAACAGTGAAGCTGATCAGCGGAACCCACTGGGCCTCGTCACGATCTCAGAAGGCAAAGGTAACCTGCGCACCTATTGCCTCTTCGTTTTGATGAGTTCACAGCATCGCGACGCCGTTATCATCTACTGTGTAGCAATAAAATCACGTGGCGCCCAGAATATCAACAGTAGTGGCAGATTGATTCCAAGCATTTCTCTTGTTCTTTGTCGTTGGACTCACTAACGGATGTTATGAAAGTATCCGCAGCTCAGCGCGTGGTAACGCAGTCGTCCAGTGTGGAATGTTCCAATTGGATGTTAGAATGTACTAAGGCCGCATGTAACTTGGTGTCCAGTGCCGGTTTCAATGATGCGGCCGCCATCTGGTTCTGATTGACAAGCACCGTTGGCAAATGCGTATCCAAAAATAGACCTAAAATTTCGAGATCCGAGTCAGATGGCTGTCCGAGATGTTCTGATGTCGAAAGCGCGCACTGCCGTTTAAGTTTGTCGCCGCTACACCCGTTTACGTAATGTTGTTTCAAACCTATAGTAGTAACAGTGCTGGTGCCACGGTGGCACTCACAACGAATGGGGATAGCAGCTCGACCTCGGTGGCCAATTACAATCTAGAATGAAGTGTCGACCGTTGTATTTCTATTGGTGCGTGGAAATCCGTAATAAGACCTCGTGGCGGTTGTGCGAGTCATGAGTGCCCACCTTGGTCCCCTGACGCCCTCAACGCCTGAGCAATGCTCCCCAAGTATGCGTTAGTAGTAGATGATGTCCTAACTGACCTTTCGCGCCTCCAGTTCAGCAAGGTGTGCACGCTTCCATGCTTGACATATCAATGAGCACCAACTTACGAACGTCTACTCGTCGCAGTTCCTCAATGGTACGCCTGGCTTAGCCCTGATGTCTCATCGCGCTGACCTATCTTTTCCGCAGTTGCTGCGTTGGCTGCATTCGTATGTGCGATGCTATCAGATGGCTGGCTCGATCTAATACTTACCCTGCCTAGGTATTTGATTATTGCTTAACATTTTCTACCGAGGTTCTTCATCTCCATTTGTGCATTCGACGATTCTCAAGGGTGGTGTCAGGTAGAATATGTATGGGGTACGAAGTGGGGGGTGACACGCATTGTGTTCACAATATCAAGATACCTCCCGTTTATTTCTTCTTCACTCACATGTTATGGTCCGTTTCGCTTTCTTTTCTCTTTCGTGTGGCTGATGACAATGTTATCACTCAGACGCTCTGGTCACCGAGAGTGTGAGTGTTTTCATTGGGATTACCGGCGGATCATCTCGAACCTCGTTTTCAGTGTGGAAGCTTTATTGTCGTTTTAGATGGTCTAGTGATGTTCCGACGCATTTCACACACACGCTGATATTCTCTCTCAGCTGCGTACACTACTAGCATCATCTTTGCAGAGGGAATCTTGATCATACGCACATATGCTTTCTGGGGCCGCAACAAGAGGGTGCTTATTTTTCTATTGCTGTTGGCGGGGGTGAGTCTTATTCCGATGCATATGTGTGTAACCTAGTCGATGGCTTCCAGGCATTCATTGCAGCTGCTGAGGCGTTATCGACGCTAGTCAAAATCTCTTTACCTGGGGACTCCACCTCACTCTATGGTCAGTCCGGTCAACTCATATGACGAGTCGCTCAAGGGTATCGTGACAGTATTCTATCCATCCGAGTGCGCTCACCGATCGTCCAGAGGTGCCACATCTCAATATGTTTTCCTCATGGTGTACGAGATCAGTATGTTCTTGTTATGGCTCTCTGCTGCCTTAGATCTCATTTTCCTCCAGTCCTTCAAAGCATGAATTCCTGGAGGAAGTTCAGAACATACCGTAACGTTCACAGTAGAATGTTGAATACTCTGTATTGGGACGGGATCTTGTATATGTGGTGTATTATCGGTGAGCGATCCCCCTATATCGTGGAGAAGCATCTTTGATTAGGAACATATTAACTAGCATTGTCTGCGGCTAACATGACTGTAGATGTTGCTGCACCGGTGAGTGTGTACAACACAATGCTTACTTGCCCAGCACCAAGCATGTTTCCTCCAACAGATTACATATATTCCCGCATTGCATACGTTCGTATTCTTTTTCATGTCCTAGACACCTGCGGTTTCTCACCTCGTGTTATTCCTTCACAGTGCTCAGGTGGCAATGCACAGCGTCCTCGCTTCTCGGATTTTTTTCAACCTTAGACAGTATGATGCACAGATTACGTCGATCAGGGACGAGGTTTCGCTTGACACTTTGCATTATCGGGCGTGGTCAGCAGGTGGTGCTACGACACGAGAAGAAACGACGTCGTAGCACGATGGTACATCGCAAACGTTCTCACGCACTGGCACTTTACTTTAATCTGATGGTACATTCGGGAGGGTTGAGAATCAAGTTCATAATCAAAGCAAAATATATACTGGATAACCAAAAGTGCGTTCGAGTTTTGCGCGAGTACACCCTTTTGACAGCCTCTCGAACCAACCCTAAAACCCCGAGATCGGAAGGCAGTCCCTCCGAGCATACAAAGCTGTCGAGACGACCTTAGTTATTAGAATTTGCGAATGGATTTGACTGCCAGTGGATCTGGTCGTGCTACCGAAATTGCATCAATCAAGCTCAAGTACTCTCTATGAATATCGACCAGACCCTGTCAAGTGCCATTCAGGAACTCCGATTTGATTCCCTACAAGGGTAAGGAGGATGAATGTAAGGGCGTTGGCGATCACCGCCTCGGATGCCTCAAACTTACGATACCCCTTGTTTCACCTTGGACAGCGTAATGACCCGACACGAAATTACAAGCGGTTGAGCCTTCCAGCTCCAACTTTGAGCTCGATATCCCTCGCATACCAGACGACCAAGAGCGCTGACCACTGAATTCTCTACCAAGTGCTTCGAAATACTGGACGCGAAGTCTTTGTTGCGCTCAAGACTTCATGAATCACGATGGCATGCACGGGACAGGAATCGTTCAGCGAAAACCACGAAGCTAAATACCTGTCGGATCTGGCTCAGATCTCAGAAAGCAAAAGTGACATAAACACTGGCACAACTCGTATTACTTTTTCATTTTGATGAAGAAATTTGCAGCGTGATGCCGTTGCCACTGACACTGGAATTATCATCAGCCTAGAGCACACGATATCGTAACACCCCAATGATGAAGCTTTGAAGTCTACCGAAGTCTGCAGAGCGTGTGTCGTTTGTGCCGAAGAGAGCACGATGGTCCTGGCTTCACATGTACAACCTTGTCTTGGATTACCGACCGTTATCCCATCTCGCATATGCACTTCGGCCGAGGTGATCGAGGGTCTCATTCAAAAGTAAGCTACTCAATTCCCTTATTCACGTGCCGAAGTCTGCTGAAGTCTGCGGAGTGTGTCGTTTGCGCGAAGCAGAGCACGATGGTCCTGGCTTCCATATCATTGATCAAGTCCCTCATAGAGGCTGTGAAGGCCCATCCGCAGTTCAAGGCACTGCGTCCGACGTGCTTGTCCAATCAGGAAATTGCCGTGCTTCTTGAAGTTAAGGGCGAGCTGGATACTGGCAATAGTCTTGCCAAGACGCTGTACTTTTAGGACTTTAGAATGTGTCACGAGGACTTCTGGCCAGGGCTGGACAGGAACAAGATGCATATACCATTTACGATGAGAGTTGCCGGTGAACCATTAGAGTCAGTTTGGGACAGTGCAAAGATTGTACTGCCATCGACTAGAGTGGCTATTATATCGGATAGAGCCATCTATATCGGGATTGACTGCATTTGAAGCTGAGTTTCGCTCGAGGCCTAGCCG
>JBBPRX010000705.1:0-12325 GCA_038093195.1 Boletus fagicola | reverse complement strand
ACATGGATTCAGATGACCAAGGGACGGATGTCCCCTCTAGTCCGTCCCCTGTCAAACTCTCCATGGGCACGGGCCCCCATACCCATCGCCGCCCAGCCACCGTTCGGTCGAGTCATACCCCCGTTCTCAGACTCACCCGTGCAGAGACGCGGGCTGCGGGTACGGGCAAACCACCTACCACACGCGCATCTCGGACGAAACCCGTCAAGACCTCGTATCAACATATCCCCACGCCCTCGTCCACGCGCAAGAGCGCCAGTTCGAGGCAATCGACCGCACCCCCAACGCCCGTCCCCCCAAGACGGAGTACACGGCAAGCAGCGGTGGGTGCGAGGGCCAAGCTCAAGGGTACGACGAGGGCGAGCGATGGAGAGGATGCGGGCGGGGACGGTCGGATGAAGTTGCGGTCGAGGAGCGCCAAGGCGAACAAGGAGACCAAGACTACCAAGCCGACCGGTCGAGCCAAGCATCCGCCGTCTAGATCCAAGGCGGCGTCGCCAAAGACTCAAAAAGCCACCACGACGACGGCGAAACCGGGGCGGGGTCGGCCCAAGGGCAAATCGAGCGCAAAGGACACCAAGGGCAAGGGAAAAGCACGTCCTCTGGAGAACGTGCTGGACTTGTCGGACGACACGCGAGAGGTGCGTCTTGTCGACGATGAGACGAGCTGGAAGACGTTGACGAGGTTTGTTTTGCAGAAGTATGACAAGGAGCGACGAGAACGTTTGGAGTACTTCAAACGCTTGGAGGGATACCAGATACAAAAGGAGAACGTGTATGTTGTATGAGCTTTCGTTGGGTGCCAGCGCCCTGTTCGCGAGACAATCTGTGTGTATCTACAGGATACGATACTATAGGGGTATCAATCTCCAGAGCTTAATTACATAAACTGTCGATGATAACGAGGGACATAAAATCATGTCCAAAGGGTAGATTGCGCTCGGGGCGCCCGTATGTACGTCGTTTCGAGCGGCAGATCAAACAGACCCTCCTCCATCTCAGACGTGCGCTCAGTGCTCGTCCTCTCCGTCGGCACCCCCTTACAAGCGATCCGCAAGACATTGTCCGTCGCAAACTTTAGCCACGTCGATCCCTCCACATTCTGGCCCTTCATGTGGAGGAGAAAACAGACATACGTCCGCCCGACCTGAAGCCTCCCACGATGGCCCCGTGGGCTCTGAATCGGTTTGTAATTGAGTATACAAACGTGCAGATCGACGGCCTCGCGAATGTGCTGGAGTCGGCCCGAACCACAGACGACGTCAACGTCGCCGTACACGCCCAGCGCCGTCGCAGCGTTCGACCTTGCTCGCAACGTCACGACAAACAACCCCTCTCCGTCCTTCCCCTTCCCCTTCGTCTCCGACACGAACACCATCGGAATCAGTGGCACCGACGCCAACCGTAACCCATGCGGCGTTAACGTGAACGTCGTCATCCCCACCTCCCCACTCATCATCGTCTCGTCCCACTTCGGATAACACGCCGGCGAACACGGCAACGAGGGATGCCCCTCGGATGCCTCTCCCGCCCACGCAAACACGTCCCACGCAGGACGCCGTGCCACGATTGCCTCGACGAGTCTCGGAAAGGCTTTTTCGCCCTCACCGTACGCGATGGGGAGGTGGACGTCAAAGATGCCAAAGAGACAATACGCGGCGTCTTCGATCCGCGTGGTCTTGCGCGTCGCGGCCCAGGACATGATTTCCCAGATACCATGGCCCTTGATACCGCGGCTGTTGTCTGCCATGACGACTTCCCGAGGGATCCCGGTCACGGTCGACAGGGCAAGCATGAACGCCCCATCGTCCTTGTCGTTGGTGAGGGTCGTAAACGGACGCCATCCCTTGTCGTAAAACTTGATCCGCCGAGGGGCCAGGAGCTCCTGCAACGTCCAACCCCGCTTGAACCACGGTTCGTGCTCGAAATCTGACAACGAGGACGAAGCGGCGAGATGGACGATACACACGTGTGCGTGCGCGTACCACTTGAACATGGCGTGGATCGCCTCGCTGAGTTCGGCCGTGTTGGTCTTGTCGATGCAGCACGTGTCGGACCAGACGAGTTTGTACCCCAGCGTGCGTGCCGTCTTGCAGAAGTGCACGAGCTTGGCGAGACCGGCACTCTTGGTATTGCGTTGCTTGCCAAGGTTGGAAGAAAAGACCGGGGTAGAGACGTCTTGATAGCTCGGCTCGCTGTCTGTCCAGCGATGCGAAAAGATGGCGTATTGGACGACGTCGCGGATGGTCTCTCGGAGGGCTGCCTTGCGCGGTTTGACGTAGATGGCTACTTCGGGATGCGTGTCCATGTCGACGGTGCACATCCGTTTCTGAACGACTTCGTCGGTGATTCGAGCGATTTCTGAAGAGAAGATGTCGTAGACGGCGTCGCGTTCGACGAATTTGAGCTTGGAGGTGTCGATGAGACGAGCGGGGATGTGGTTGCGAATGTACTGTCGGAATTCGTCGGCGATGTGGGGGAGCGGCTGTAGGGCAGGGGGGCGTTTCATCGTCAGCATGGAGGTGGAGAGGGCGAGGAAACGGTGTTCACCTCGAGCGGTTCTATCGATTGCCTTGGTCTCTTGGGACCGAGCCAACGAAAACGCGAGATGGTGTTTGTTCGCACAGACATCTGTAAGCTCTTGCGTGGGGGGACGAATTAACTCATCCGAGAAGTCGTCCAGTAGTTATACTCTACCCAGTGCTAGCACTTGCTGTCCAGAGTTTCAGGACCGAGTGGACGATGGACATAGCCTGAGCCTGACCAACCAGGTATCGCGCAAAACGTGGGCGACGACCGCGCGGGAACATTGTCCATGCGGACAACGTTCGGTCGACCTGCCACTGCATGCGGTGGATGCGAGTCGACCATACTGATGGATGCCCAAAAAACGTCGCAGTTGGCAGTGACCATCACTGACAGACCCGGCCAACCCGTGGACATTCGCCAGCGGCGGTTCAGCCGCTGTCGGACCGCCGCCGGTGAATGTACACAGCTGGTTGCTGTGTTGAATCCGACCTCCTCCTCCACACGATCATGCTCTACCTGATCGGACTGGGTCTCTGCGACGAAAAAGACATCACCGTCCGCGGCTTGGAGGCAAGTAAAAATCGGGACAGCGTTTTTTTGAGATCCACGCTCATCTCCCGTACTTTGCAAGGCCGTCCGGTCCTCCACCCGGATCTATCTCGAAGCCTACACGAGCATCCTCATGGTCCAAAAAGAACGCCTGGCAAGTCCGATCCTCCTTGGTCACCCCGATCAGACTTTTTTTATTTGTACTAACCGTCGGGCTCCCCCCAAGGAAGCGTTCTATGGTAAACCTATCCTCCTCGCCGATCGGGACATGGTCGAGGCCGACAGTGATGCCATCTTGCACGACGCAGACAAGCAAGACGTCGCTTTTCTCGTCGTCGGTGATCCGTTTGGGTACGTTCTTTCCTCTCTCGCATCCTTCCCCCCTATTTTCTGACATACGTACGCACAACTACAAAGCGCAACGACCCACATCGACATCGTCCTCCGCGCCCGCGCCAAACACGTTCCCGTCCGCATCATCCACAACGCTTCCATCATGAACGCCATCAGCGCCTCCGGCCTCCAACTATACACTTTCGGTCAAACCGTCTCCCTCGTCTTCTTCACCGACTCATGGAAACCCGACTCGTTTTACGATCGGATCAAGGAGAATAGCGATCTCGGGTTACACACCCTCGTCTTGTTGGACATTAAAGTCAAGGAACAGAGCGTGGAGAATCTGGCGAGGTTCGTCTCCTGGGGTGTTTGATGATGATGACGATTAACATGATGACGAACGATCCATAGGGGGAGAAAGATCTATGAGCCTCCGAGGTACATGTCGATCTCGCAGGCCGTCTCACAGCTCCTCGAAATCGAGTCCCTCAGAGACCAAAAAGTCTTGTCTCCTAACGCTACCCTTGCCATTGCTCTCTCCCGAGTCGGCGGCGACGCCGACGATCAACGTATCGTCTGTGGGACCCTGGAAGAACTCTCCCAACAACCTCCAGAGGTCTTTGGAGACCCTTTGCATAGTCTCGTCATCGTAGGAAAGCGCGTTCACCATCTCGAGGTCGACTATGCCCAGGAATATGCAGTGAATAAAGAGACGTGGAGACGGGTCGCTAGTCAGGAGTACGGTTGTGCGTTGGAGTGAATTAAAGCGAGTTGAAATGACCAGACAAAAGAAATGATTAACAAAGATACGGCCTACGCCAAACCCGAAATTCTTTGTACATCGTACTGACTCTAGAAACGCTTCAATCTCTATTACGTAGGTCACCTCTAAAGGTATCGGAGATCCAACACCGAAATACACTCTGTCATCTAATGTCGATAAGCTCAAGGAGTCGCACGACCAGGCCATCTGGAGGATATACTTAGCACCGCTCTGTGTCTCTCTCGTGTCACGTACCTTGGGAACAAGGAACATTCCCTGACCGTGTACCTGTTCGCCAACCACGCGAGGATACGCTGACAAGAGAAACGCATCAACAAAGGACGACGGTCAACGTATGATCCCTTCTCACTTCGATGCCGAGACCATATCCACCATGCTGACAAGTACCGTACTTGCGCAAATCGGTGTACCAGTAATACGGCGTGGGATCGATCCCTTCCTTTGCATACGCTGCCAGCAGCTCCTCTATATCCGCTATCCTCATCGATCCACCTAGGTTCCCCAAATCAGCTTGGCACACTCCAAAAGCACATCACCACAAAAAACTCACCAACGATCTCGCCCACCCCCGGCATCAACAAATCACAACTCTCCGTACACACTGGTCCCATCTCCCCTTCCTTCCTTGGCATCTTTTGCATATAAAACGCCTTAAGATCTGCAGGGAAACCATACAAAAAGATTGGCGTGCCGATAATGTCCGTCATCTGCCGCTCAGCGGCCTCGGCGATATCGTCGCCAATCGCGTGTGGGACCATTACGGGTTTGCCTTCGGCATCCTTGATGGCGTTGCCCTCGGCGTCCTCGGCCTCGTGTTGGATACCGTGCTCGTTGAGCCATTGGATCGCGTCCGAATAGGACATGCGTCTGAAAGGTCGGGCAGGCGCCGTGAAGTTGGGATTAAGGGACTTGATCAGCGCGGCAGAGCCAGGGTCGGCGAGAAGCTTGTCAATGGATTCGCAGATCTACGCGAGGAGAGGTGAGTGGTTGAAGCCATGCAACAAAAAAAAACCGGAACTCGCAATGGCCTCAATGTGCGTCATCATTTCGTCAAAAGTGATGAATCCCAGTTCTGCCTCCATGTGCGTATACTCGCTGAGGTGACGACGAGTATGACTATTCGAGCGTTGTCAGGCTCCAAACTAGAAACCGTCCACCTACAATAAACTTGCCTGTTCTCGGCACGGAAACTCTCTTGAACACAGAATACGTCTCCAAGTGAAGGAAGACAGGTCTCGAGGTATAATTGGGAACTTTGAGTGAGAAAAGCGGGCTGCCCATAATAGTCGAGCTTGAACAGAGTTGCACCACCTTCGACCTGGGTCTGTACGAGACATGGGGGCGTCACCTCCAAGCAGTGGTGCGCAGCATACGTAGACCGGAACGCAGACAAGAGGGCAGCGCGTAACCGGAGGACGTTGGAAGCCGTTTCACCACGCAACACGAGATGACGCAGATCGGCGAGAATGGAAGGATCGGATTGCTACAGGGCAGCGTCAGCGGTGTGACCGTAATCGTGCGTCAAAGGACGGTACCTCGTTGAGTCTGTTGGTGAAGGCTTCTTCTGCGCCGGGGGCAGCACCGAGAACCTTCCAGTAATCCACGACAAGTTCGTGTCCACCAGGGGCCTTGTGACCCTCGGGAACAACCTTGAGTGTTCCAGTCAACTCGACAGATGCCTCGAGCTGTAGCGTGACTGCGTCATAGGTTTTGTTCTAAGAACAGTCAGCGGTGTTGTCTCCCGGACGGACCCGGCCACGCACGGTTTGACCAGTCAGCACGGCTTGTAAGTAGCCCGTACCGTCCCTCAAGACGACAAACATGATCTCCTGCTGATCGCGAAGACGGTGTACCCATCCAGACACGCGCACCCTCTGATCCCGTAACCGTTCGAGGTTCACGATCTTGGACTATCCAACACGCACACGATCACTAAACACCGCGAAATACATGCCCAGACTCGGGACTCACCTTGGTCGGCGTCGGGAGCGAGGCATCCTCGATGAGCACCACTTTCCGACTCTCCTCGAGCCGCTTTTCACGCCGCTCTTGTCGCTCCCGCGCTTCCTTCTCTTCTGCCTCCGCTTTCAACCGTTTCTTCTCGAGTCCTTGTGCGTCTTTCTTGGCCTTTTTGGTCGCAGATTGCGTCGGCGTATCGTATTCTACATCTGTATCCTTTCTAATCTGAAATACTGTGTTGTCGACCTCGGAGGAGGGGGTGGCGAAGATCGCATAGGCGAGGGTCTGATATGGGCGATCGATGGTGCCGTTGGCGGTTGCGTCGACGCCAATTGCTTGGTCGATGTATATCGTGGACATTCTGGAAAGAGGTTCTGGTTAGCTCTACCTGTCTATGATGGAGGAGAAGGGTTGACTGTGCTGGCAGATCTTTAAAGTGACTCGGACGTGTCCCAGATTTGGTAACTGTCAGACACCAGATCTAGAGATGATAGCGCTCGTCGGTAACTCCCGAGGTGCACTGTTACATGAGCCATGACTCGAACGGTAGACTCGCGTAAATGAATGTATACCCAATCAAAGATCATATATCGTACAACCACCTTGAGCATGTCGACGAGACCCAGCTCAGTGAGACTGAGGCTCCCGGAATGTCACTTGCTCCCCTTCTTCAACCATCTCCACCTGCTCGAATAACCATCGTTTATTCCCATGCGTGCATAATGCACATCTCGTTTGAGGTCGTCCTCTTTCACCTCATGACTGTACGCGCGTTTGTCGTGATGAGTACCACCCCCCACGTACGTGACTAGCGATGTAAATACTCACCAGCTCCGGAGGTGACGTATGGTTTCGTCATGACGCCTTGCATCCTCGACGCTCGGCAGACATAACAGGCATCGCTCAAAATAGAAAGATGCTGCTTCCCAATTGATGGACTCCTCGACAGCCTGGATCATGCCAATGTATTCATCATTGACAAGTTGCCAGTGTGGTGAGATAGGTACTCGCCGACCCCTTCAATCAAGCCTTCGATGATCGATTCGGGGATGCAGCATCTATCGTTCAACATTGAATCAACGCTGTCAACACTCAGCCTTGTGAACAATTCCTCTCGGGAAAGGAGAAAACATACCGCATCCCTCCAGTTCATGATAATATTGTTTGGTGGCTCGCAAGCTAGACACCTCAGTCGAGCATTCCGGCAGTCCATACCGTCCACGGTGGCCACATTTGGGCCCAGTCCGCATGCATGTACGATATAGGGTGCTTCTTTCAAGAAATGGATATTAAATCGTTGCTCGATAGACCCAGTGCGGTTCGAAGCGTTTGCATTACACTCAGGACAAGGGTAACTAAGCAGGCAAGTCGAAAATACCTCTGAGTGGGTAAAAACGCCGGTGACAGCCGTTCGGAACAAAGCACAGGCCAGGTGTAGCTTGTCCGAGCCCGCTTGGAACACTTCTGCATGAGATGTGCTGTTTAGTGCCACACCCAGATCACGGGAAGCGTCTTCCAAAGATAAACGAGGAATCTTTACCAGCTCAGTGAGTTCCGTCACAAATGTAGGTGTGCAAACGCGGATGCGAATGGCTCCTCACCCATTTGAAAAAGGAGGGAAACGAGCGAGGTCAATCACATGTGGCGGGAGGTCAAAGGTTGGTGTGTCTGATGGCGGTTTCCTGGTGTAAATATTGTATTCGGACTTCAATGAACGTCGACGCGTCTGCCATACAACCGCATCTAATCGTAGCACACTGTATTGGTTCATGGTCTCGAGCCACTTGGGCATTATCTGGGCCGATTCTATCATATCAACAATCAAGTTCGAGTTAAGGGCTATCCCGTTCGGTGAGAGCTGAAGCGCTGACCTCTGTCCGTGAGCGGCTTGGGCGACTTTTTGCAGGATTCTTGGAAACGATCGCGACCAGAATAGTTGATTTCGCGCTCATACCCAAGCTGCTTAAAACGTTCCAAAATGCTATGCCAGCTAGATATCAAAACCGTGACTATGAGGAAAATGAGCTTACCTTCTGTTTCGCTCCCCCCGAGGCGCTTTCTGCTCGTCTTTGCGTTCTGATGTCATCTTTCTCTGCGAATATTCACAGTCACTTGCGTGCTGTTAAAAAAGGCTTGTCAGAAAGATAGACAAACAGAGAGAGTAGCAGACCATATGAATATTGAGATGTTGGTCCTCCTTGTCGCTCAGAAATTGCTCCTTGTTGGAGGAGGGCGCATACTCCTGCATCACCGAGTTCACTAGGTCTCTATCATATCACCTTGAATGTTCTGTAAACATGGTCTAAAATTGTGATCCCTGAAACAGTAAATGCGACGGACCTTTTTGTACTATTCACGAGTGTGGGCCATTGCGGGATCAACGACCTCAGGGCAGTAGGAACCATCGCAAAGCCTAATTTTGTCTGTGAACAGAGAGCCTGTAGTGTTACATCTTGGGAATCTTACCGTTCGACTCTGCAGTCTAGACAATACCTCCGGCGTATGTACCAGAAAATAGACGTTGTGCGTTTACCACAGACCTGTACCACACCTGAGTGTTTCAAAACATCCGAGGAGTCTGTACGTACGTGACAATGGGCATAAAACGCGAGATTCGCGTACGCCGGTTCGCTCAAGTCGGCTGGGCAATCAGGCATGCCTTTAACTCGGCGGCGAGCAGCCCTCCAGATGAATGCTGATGCATTTGGACATCAAGAGCCCTTGGAAAGGCTTGCACGTGGGTGCAAGATTCAAAAGATCCAGAGGATGCAAAGCTTCGCAAATCTATCATCGCCACACCGCTTGAGCAAAAGAGTCAGAAAAAAAAGGCGAAAGGAAATCCACGTACGAGGTACAATACGTCGAGATTCAATTGCATCATGTATCCAGGCTTTGCTTGACGCGACTTCTTCGGTGCCCGTGCACCTTCTCGTCGACGTCTCGTAACTGGCGGTGGGGCACCATCATCCGGAGGAAGTTCGAACTTCGACGGTGTTGTCCTGTACACGGAAGCGCTTTGTCGTTGTCGACTTGCCCTGACTTGATTCTCTTAAGTGCAGATCTCGTCTGAACCATCGTACGAGTTCGTGAAGAAGGGTTGTTCGATCCGGTCGCGTCTCTTTTGTGCGGCTGTGCCAAAACCACAACTACTGTCTCGACTAATCGGGTTTCCCCTGGCACATTTGAAGATGCCTCGGCTCTTGAACTTGATCTGGGATCCTTGCGTTGTTCTCCCTGATGTCGTGGTCATGGGTCAGATCAAATGATTGATAGTTTTGTACCAAGCTCTTTCGAGCCTTCAGGGGCGCCGCTCAAAACCTAATTTACTCAGCTCCATCGCGTACACTACTACGGCGTTAGGTATGTCTCTGGTAGGGGCCATTGAATGCGTGATGCACAATGAATTTCTTGTGTGCCACTTCTCTGCTGACGATAAACCCCAGGCTACGCAAAGGTAAACAAGTTCAGTTTAGCTCCTCGAGAAACCAATTCAAAGCGCTCACCGGGTATTGCCAGTGGGCCCAATGATCGGGTCAGTACATATGTCCGCACTTCCGAGTCGGCGAGATCAAATAGTCCGAAGTCCCCGGGATGTGACACAGTCGAGTCGAAACTCGAAACGCCATAACATGCAGAAGTGGTAGCGAATCGGTTGGAATTACAGAAGGAGTACTCCTTCAAGTTCATACTTCTTCATACAGCAATTGTGTCCCGGCCGTTTTCCTCCCTCGAAATCTCTTCGACACGCTCTACCCTTTCATTCTGCTCCTGCCCGATGATACTTGTGTCCCGCCTTTTTTCCTCCATCACAATTTCTTCGACATACTCTACCCTTTCACCCTTCTCCTGCTCAACGTCCGCAAACACCATCGCAGTCCCGACAGCGTCGCGGTCGAATGAGGATGGTAAGCCGAACGCAGTATCAATCCCACTGGCATGGTTGCATTGAACATTGTGAGCATATAGCTCCCGCATGTTCAGGACGAATCGTGGGGCTAAAGCGAATAGAGGAACATATTCCAAGATGGTCACCAATATCCATCCTGACCCAGCTGTTGGAAGTTTTCCAAAGACATACAGTATATTGATGAGGTTTTGCAACTGGATGCTATCGCGAAAAGCCACCGTTAGCTTTGCTTTTTGCCGTTCTGGGAGAGGAACAATGAAATAGGGACATACGCAAGGAAGTACAGGATTCCTTCCCTGACAAATAGGTTCATGTAACGGTTGAGTTGCCATTGCTTGGTTGCCTTGTACATCTGAATTGACTGCTTTATGAACCGGATGATCACCAAGATGCACATTGTTGCATCAAGGATAAACTCGGGAATGGTTTCAATGGTAGTAAAAGTCGACGAAGAAAATCCCTGAGCACAAAACGAGAGATCTAGCACTTGATCGGTAACCGCTACACAATGGCCATGGGGAGGGGGACCGGATGACCGGCTAGTTAGTATGGTATGCAGAAGATGAAGCCAGACTGACATACCTGTCGTGTTACCTGGGATAGTGTGGGAAATCACCGCAGCAAGATGAAGGGCATTCACCACAATGTAAATCGTGAGCATGGTGCAAAGGACTACCTTCGACCGATTATACATTGCCCATACACGGAGGATCATCACAACTACAATCACCTTTAGACTCTGCCTGGCTGAAATGATGCAGAAACTTACAATCTGCCGCACATCTAAAAATAAAGAATGTCCATAGAGCAACTAAACTTGTTGGAAGGCCTAAAAGTACCCTGAGGAGAGTGGATATACGATGCATAGGCAAATATACTCACAACTGCTCATGTATGTTTAGAACTCAAGCAACGAGTGGAAAGTGAACACATACATCTACAGGTACTTGAGCATGTGAGTAATCAGTGCTGCATGACAACTCACCTTCGAAGACACGAGCATGAACGTACTCCCAACTTTTGGTTGGGTAAGTCAGCTGAATGAACCCCAAATATAGTATTCAACCTACCGGAGACCGAGATTCTGGTGAAGCAAGTCAAAATGAACATTCAGCACAATACTTGCGAGAACAGTCAGACACATACATGCAAGTGAAAAGGCCAATATAACGAATCTACGGCAACAATTAGCTTATTGCATTCGCATGAAAATGCTATAGGAAGTTTGATACCCACAAGAAGGAACATTGTAGACACCCATGACCATGGTTTGTTCTGTGGTTGCATCAGAAATATCACCCAATCGGAAGAATGTTCACCACCGACCCAAATGTATTCTACCTGTTTAGATTGTCAATCAGAGAGAGGTTTATGCGCAACACCAGAGTATGCAAAATAATACCTCATTTGAAAATGTGAGGACTGGCCCGGGCAGTATTGATGTTAGCCGACTCTGAAGGAATGCATGCAGGGTTTATTACTTACTGTAATCGTACGCAACAGCGGCGAGGACAGCAACTGTGGCACTCCATGAGATCGATCCATCGGAACTGTGAAGGGCTTACCAGTCACGTAGTTGTTTTGCAGGAGACCTGTGGTGGCAGCTTGTAGAGCGGAGGCCATGGGGTTGATATATATGACTAGGAGATCTTGAGACTCGCAAGAATCAGGAACAGGTGGAAGCTCTAGGATGCTGGTGGCAAATCCTTCAAGTTTGAACACTGAAAAGATGAGGGATGTGAACGTTTAAAGAACAGGCATTCATCTATAACTCTTAATGGTCATACTGTCTTCCCAGTATCTTGTGCTTTATGTAAATCATGTCGCTGACGACGGTCGGGCTATCAAGGTGGCCCTGATGTGAACAATTTTGGGTTTTGCGATATTCATACCTCGTTCTGAAACCGTGGCGAAGAGATGCCAGTGGAGGATCAATCAACAAGACTGAAAACATGGTCACAAAGGACGGCTGACAGTGGAGACTCTGCAGAGGCCAGGGTGAAATATTCAGAGACTGCCGCCACGCGTGAGCAATGGTCGTGGTATGCTACTCGCATGAGTTTGGGCACCGTGACGGCAATCATACAAGTTACAGCATTATTATCAGGATACGTGCCGATAGGGTCACCAGACCACAGGTACACAGCACCAAGGCCAGGCGAGGTTTTTACTTCATCAATGTGCCACCCCAAATCTGATGGGTCGTCCTTTGGAATTTTGTGACTACATACATGTATGCCGTGTCAGTGCCAGGGACCAGG